>BSBK01003802.1:465000-712889 GCA_027943335.1 Chamaecyparis obtusa | reverse complement strand
CCTTGTTACTTCCATTCTTCCTCAAGGACCACATGACCAAAGCCCTGATGGTCATTACTTAAAGTGACCTCCCTTGATGGCTTGCTTTGCCTCCTCCCTAGTCTTATGAATGGGTGTGGTCTATTTCCTAACAACATCCAAGACCACTGCATCAGCTATATCCCATTCTGGAATGATAACCACTCCTGAGTTTCTTACCAATTTTCTCCCCTGTTCTGGGGGTAACTTTCTCAAACCTCTTCGTCATTTCTTTTCTAACCTCATCCTATATGATTTTGAGATCCTTATCTAGATTCTCCTCATGCCTTTTTTAACAAAGTTCTTCAAATTGACTAATGTTCAATTTCCATAAGAATTTCATGAATGCTCTAGCCTTTACAAAGGCATCATCAACTAAAAATTCATTGCAGGCTTGTTTGATTATAGGGTCAAATTAAGTGCCTTCCATCTCGTGCTGTCAGATCTAGTTAAAGTTCTTTTGGTGGCTATGGCACTCCCTCATTTATTTCCTCATAGGTCATAAACATTTGACCCTAGAGATCCAAATTATTGACCCTCTCTGTGACCTCTTGATCATCCATGATATTCAGAGGTGATTGGGAAGGAAAAGTAAACTTCCTCAACATGTTGAGGTCTCTCTTCTATCTTTTTTCTCTTGGTAGGAGGTGGGGAATCAGGGACATTTTCACCAGGTTGATCTTGAGGTGAATTAGGAATTTTCACAACCTCTTTGTGTTTCTCTACCTATTGTGATGTGGAAGGGATATCCTCCTCCTTTTTGTTTGTTTTTGCTTGTTAGGCTCTAGTACTATCTCATTGTAACAAGTTCTCTTCTCCACCATGTATCTGCCTGGGGGCAAAAACTTTGCAAATGCAAGTTTTCTCAATAGTGATTTAGCCTTCTTTGGGTTCTCCCTCATGGGTTTCTCCTTTTTCTCATTTGAGGGTTTGATAAATCTCCTTAAAATGTTCCATTAGAGTGTCTATCTTTTTACCCATGGGATTTATGCTCTTTAAGGGGTCATATCCCTGATCAACTATTGGACACACTCCAAAGTCTTCTTGTACACCAACCACTTTTCTTTTCTAATTTCTTGATCTTTTATGTTAGGGATATTTCTAATTATATCCTTAGGAAAGTTAAAAAAATGATTTATAAAAGAGCACTAGACCTTTATCTTAAAAATTTCATTATAAAACCCCTCAGGGTCTGTTGTCCTAACAAATGAAGTATCCATATGATATGGTGCCAAGACTTGATCCATATACAACCATCCACCCTTTGTGATTATAAATTGATGGGCAACTGTAACATTTGGGAACATAGTTCCTCTACCCTTACCTGCAAGAGTGTTCTTTTCAATATCTCCCAGTTGTTTAATGAATTATGCAATACCTATCTTGAGGGGGATTTGATATGGTAAAAATGAATGGAGCCTCTTTAAAATCATATAATTTGATAATAGTATAAACAGGGTAAAAAATGAAATCCCCCCAATTATGCACAATTTTGAGGCCCTGGGCAAATTGCTTTGGCTTGACAAGTTCAGCTAAGGAAGTTGGGATTCTTGGGTTTTCAAGGACAAATAATTTCCTTAGTCTGAATGCAAAGCATCTATCAAAATTAATGAGGGTATGATCCTCCCTATCTCATGTCATGGTGAGGTTCCACAATTGGATTGGCATGTCTTCACCATCCTTTTGTCTCAATAGATCCATCTCCTACTCAAAGTAACTAGAACCCTTAAATAAGAACATATACATCATAAAAGAATACCAGCAGAATGGCTTATCAACTTTGTTTTTCTAGATTCCTATTAATCTATTATGAATTAAATCAACAATGTAAGAGGCATAGTCAAAAGTAATTGATAGGTATGGATGTAAAATTTGCACCATCATGTAGATTAGATGCACTAGCATTCTTTCCTCCACATCTTCTTCAAAGATTTGACAAAGTGACCAGTATGCACCTTTAGCTCTTAATTTAAAATAATCTATTTTGAAGGGCTCCTATGCACTTGGTCCCATAGCAATAATTCTCCCAATCCTGTGGTAAAATTCCTTTACAGGACCACTTCTAAGATAATCCCTTTGTGCATTGTACACTTGTTTCAATTCTTCAAAATTAATCTTTTCTAGGTCATTGGAGGGCTCACTTAGCTTGAAAATATTCTTGATTTCTGCAGTAGAAACATTCATTAAGAGGTTTCCTTTGGCATTCCTAACAATTCTAGTAATTGGGTCATAATTCTTAGCAACTTGAATCATTAAATCTGCATCTAGGAAAATGCTAGGTACCACAAGCTTGCCTAGGTCAAACTGCCATATATTGCTGTTAGGAGGAGGAGCATTTCTCTAGCTAAAACCTAATTTAAACAATGCTAAACCAATGATATCATAAATGCCACTTGCATTGAGTGTGCCAATCTTAGCATCCCTTATGTAATTCCCTGTGTCATACAAGCCATCTGCCACCTTCACCCTAGGTTCCTTTGGCGAAAATTGTTTGGCCTTCACTGTATCAGTTGTAGACTTGGGTAATAACTGTAACAAATCCTCATGCAAACCCCTCTTACTGGAGTCGGTTTCACCAAATAATTCCTTCCTTGGAGCCATTTTAGGATTTGAGATTTTTTACAATTATATGTAGAAGAAACATGACAAAATTATAATGCTATTAACAGGAAAGATTTGCATAGGAAATTCACCAACCTTTTTTCAGAACTTTCTCAAAATATGTCAACAAGTCTGCAAATCTTCTTGCCCAATTCTCTGCAAAATTTATCTTCTTGTGTTGCTAAGAATGCGTAAATCTTCAATATATCTACAATCAAAACTGGTCCTTTCAGTAGTTTACTTCACATGATCAAGCCATTACTTCTCTAAGAAATTGAACTGTCATCATTCAACAGGAAAAATGAATTTTGCACCAACTATGCTTCAAGTTTGAATTTAGACCGTTCATCTTCTTTAAAAGATAATCTAACGGCTATCGCATGATCGCAAGGCTTGAAAGAAATTTATGTGAGCATGCGACAACTGTTTAACCAATATGCATTGACAGTAATCCTTTAATCATGCCATTCAGGACCCACTTGATACCTTGGATTTATCTCCATCGTTAGATCCTCCATCGGACAATCACTGTTACTTTCCCTTTATGAATAGACATAAAGTAAGGCATCATGGCCTTGATACCAAATCAATAGCTGTCGCATGATCACAAGGCTTGAAAAGATTCCTTGCAAACATGGGACAACTGTTAGATCTTCCCTTCACTATTGATACCTTAAGAAATCAGCCCCACTTTGCTTCAACCAATTAAGAATGTCCACATTGTAATATCTGGCAAGCAGACATATAAAATTTTCCTACCAAGCACTAGCATTACTGACATCTTCCACATCAGCAAAAACCTTTGACCAATTAACATCAACCATGTGTGTACACCTGGCAGTGGACCAAGCATTTTCTTACATTTGGGAAAAGGTAAGATCGACGGTTGTCGCATGATCACATGGCTTAACAAGATCCCTTGTGAACATGCGACAATCATTAGATCAAGATTCTAGATTCTAGGTTGAATATAGTGTCAAAACTTTAGGAAATAAAGTGCCTATGACTTAGGAATATTTAAAAACATCACCAGGCTTAGACTTAGGAAAAATTTAAAAAGGGGCGAGCCTAGGTAATGTAAAGTGTTAACAACATGACCCCGCTTGGTGATATTTTTAAGACACACGTGCCTATAGGAATACAAGTGACCTGGTAAAAGTAACGCTCGAATATATTAATAAGGAGAGACCTAGGGTTTTCATGAAGACAAATGCACTTAGGGTTTTCTCAGGCCTAGTTTTTCAATTAGGGCTTGCTAAATTTAAATAAAATCTCTAAGATTTTAGCAAGGTTTTCTGGGCTTTTGACAATGAATTTCCTCAATCCTAGGATAGCATATAGATGTTTCAATTTTTTAAGGAAATGTAAGATTTTATATTGTTGAAAAATGAAGTGCCAATAGTGTCTCTTTTTGGGGATGCATGCCTCTTGTAGGCATGACAAGAATTCAGAATCTCTAGGATAAGTAGACCATCTACTGAAACAAAACAACTAACCTAATCACACAACCTCAAACAAACACACAACTAGAAGGGAAAACTAACTACTGTTCATGGATAATGAGAGTATCTTAAGAAAATTACAACTTGAGGAATTGTCCATGAAATGACAATTCCATTTCATTTCCAATCAGGTCCTTTAGGATATATGAACTAGGTCCCCATTCTTCACTAATTAGATATAGTCCCAACCAAATAGGATCAAACTTGTTATGCTTGCCTTTATCTTCAAGCTTAGCATTCCATATCAAGACCAAATCATTAGCTTTAAAATCTCTAATTGTAGTTTTCTTGTCATACAAATTTTTTTATTCTAGTTGAGATTTCAAATTTGTATCATCAGCTTCCCTTCTTGATTAATCCAACCATATCAAGTCTTCTAATTTAACTTTCATCTCATCATCTTGATCATCATCATATAACTGGATGAAATTGTACATTTTCAACAAGTTATTGTGTGGTAACCTAGCATGAATCCCATTTACCAAATCAAAAGGAGCACAACCAATGGCCTTCTTGATTGTTACTCTATTATCCCATAGAGCTAGTTGTAGCTTGGAATCTCATGCCTTCTTATTTGTATCAAGGACTCTCTTCAAAATTTTAATCAGGCTTTTGTTGCTTGATTCAACTTGGCCATTACCTTGAGGATGATAGGGAGCAGCATATGAAATTTTGATCCCATATTACAAACAAAAACTAATAAATTATTCAAATCTTAAACACATAGCATTGTCTACAATCATAACCTCAGGGCATCCAAACCTTATCAGTAGATTTTGCATCAAGAAGTCAGTAACCACCTTACTAGTGGCTCTTTTAGTGGGAATTGCTTCTACCCACTTTGTGAAATAATCAATTGCAACTAGGATCCATGAGTGTCCTGCACTGGATTTATTTGGGATTTCCCCTATGAAGTCCATGTCCCATTTCTAAAAAAGGGGCCTCAAATGTTACAAGGCTTAAAGGGAAATTGCCACTAAATTTGAGCTTTCCTGAAAACCTCTGGCAAGCATCACACTTTTTGACAAAAGAATGTGCATCTTTGAAGATACTAGACCACCAAAATCCAGACCTTAATATCTTATGTGCAGTAGTCTTGGCCATGTAATGGCCACCACACACACCTTCATGCATTGCTTGCAATAAATCTTCATCCTTGTGAGGGTCAACACATTTCAGCAATACACCTTCATTACTTCTCCACCATAGCTCACCTTTAATAATCACATACTTCAAAGAATGTAATTTCACAGTTCTCTTTTTATGGTCATCCATGTTAGAGGGAAGTAACATTGTTTGTAAATATCCAATGATATCCTTATACCATTCACAACAATCCAAGTCACAGATGAAAGACATTTGTTCTTCTTCAAGAACATTGATGTGGTTAGCATCTAGATTGCTTTGAGCCATAATTTTTACTAACCCTAGTCCTCTCACTAGTTGTGTGATCTGGATGTCAATATTGAACTCTTGGATTCTATTTATCCATCTGCACCTTCTTCCTGAGACCTCTTGTTGAACCAAGATGTCCTTCACAGCAGCACTAGGGACATATGCAACTAAAATCTCCCCAACCAAATAGCACTTGAAGTTTTTTATAGCCTTGACTAATGCATAGGCCTATTTCTCATTTATGTCATACTTTAACTCAACTACCTACAAGGATTTTCTGAAAAAGGATATGGGTTGTTCGAAACCCTTTGAGTTCTTCTGCAACAAGACTACAGCAATAGTATGATAAGAAGCAAATGAAAAAAATTGGATAGGCTTGCTGAAGTCTGGTGATCTTAGTACCAGAGAACTTTTAATGGCTTTCTTGATGTCATAAAAGGCTTTCTTGGCCTCTTCACTCCATTCAATTTTTGCATTTTTCTTAAGCATTTTGGAGATAGGGACACTGATTTCAGCAAAGTTTGGGACAAACCTTCTAACAAAATTTATATGCCCAAAGAAAGATTGGATACCTTTAACATTCTTTGGTAGTGGTACCTTATCAATTGCAGCTACCCTTTCAGGATCAATCCTGAATCCATCCCTAGATACAATGTGACCCAAAATTTTACCCTCAGTCACCCCAAAAGCATACTTCCTTGGATTAAGAGAAACCCCATACTCTAAAGCTCTTACAATTTTTTTTTTCCAAGTGACCACAATGTTGATCCTTCCTCTTTTAGTAAGCTATCAAATCATCCTGATAAACAACAAGGAACTTGTTTATAAAATCTACAAATGCTACAGCCATAGCCCTTTGAAAATTAGCCCCAGCATTGGTTAAACCAAAAGACATTCTAACATATACATAAGTGCCCCATGGAGTAGTAAATGTAGTTTTGACTTGTTTTGTATCTTTGACAACAACTTGATTATAACTTGAAAAACTATCCATCATGGACATCAATTCAGATCTAGTAACTTTTTGCAACATGGCTTCCATGCTTGGTAGACCATAATTATCCTTCAAAGAATTTATGTTCAGATTTCTAAAATCCACACAGAGTCTAATGTCTCCATTCTTCTTTCTCACTGGGACAAGGTTAGAGACCCATGTTGAGTGTCTAATAGGATAAATGATGCCTGCATCACTCAGCTTTTTTAACTCATCCTACATATTGGGTGCCAACGTAGGGTTGACAGGTCTCAACTTTTGTCTAAAAGGTTTGGTATTCTCCTTTAAAGGAATTTCATGCTGAAATAAATCTTCTCTATATGCTTTTAAATCATCATAAGACCAAGCAAATACATGCCTATACTTCCTAAAAAGACTTATCAATGATTTTCTTATTTCAGGAGTCAGACCTAACCCAATATATACATTTTTGGGGGCTTCCCCTATCCCTAAGTTTATTTCCTCCACACCTTCAGGCTTACTTAAAGGCCTTGTTTGAAAAGTGCTATCATGATTATCAAATGCTCTTTCTAGCACTACAAAACCCTTTGGGACCCTATTTGATTTAAGCTGCAAGACTTCTTTGCCAAGGAAAGTATCCTCATTGTCTGATGTTTTAACATACTTAGCAAAATTTATTTCCTTGTCACCAAAATTTTCATCATAATGCAAGAATCTTAAAATTTCTATGTCATCATCAAAAACCTGCCAATTTTCAAAATTATCTGGAATGGATGGTCTAGTTTGAACCTCAATCTTAGATATTCCTAAAAAGGTGATATCATTTGGCCTTAAAGAAATATTAGCCAGTAAGTTAGCCATCCAATTATGGCCTATATCCATTGAATCAATACAAAAAGCATCAAAGTGTTCTATCTCATCCCAAACAACATCCCTATATTGTCTTAATGTCTTGTTTCTTGATGCATATTTGGATCTCACCTGAGACACAACTAATTTTGAATCTCCAATAACCCTGAGATTTTTGATTTTATGTTTTGAGGCTAACCTTAAACCTATAAATAAAGCCTCATATTCTGTAGTGTTATTGGTACAAGTAAATAGTAGGGTAAAAGAAAACTTGAAAGTCTCTTCAGTAGGAGAAATCAATAACACACCTGCACCAGACCCTTCTATAGAATTTTCACCATCAAAATACATGGTCTAGAGGTTATTATGACTTGTAACACTACTTTCTTCCTCAGCTAAGAGAGGAGATTCATTTTCACTTTCTTTTCTCTGTACTTAAAAAGAGTTTATATTAGTATCCAAGAAATAATTCATGTTATTATCATTAGTCTCTTCCTCAATCATATGAGGGGTCCTAACTTCCCTGAATACTTTAATGCTCTCACCAGTGATGTTAAATGTAGAAAAAGATAAATCACATTGGATGCTACCTCCCATTATTGTACTGCATTTTCTTGATAGCAGCATTCCATAATGGGGAGGTATGTCAACAACTAAAATACTCATGGTTAGTTGCTTTCCTGGATAAGCAACAAGTTTATAAGGGCCTTGATTGTTCCAATTACTAGTACTTCTCTGGAGTCCATGGCTTGGAATCTCACATGGGGGGTGTCAACTTGCAATCCCATTGACCTCATGATTTCAGTGAGTATGACAGTATTTGATGCCCTTGAGTCAATCATGCAATTTTTTAACATCTTATCATTTATGACTAATGTCAAGAAGAAAGGGTCAACAGTTCCCATAGAAGTGTTCACAACATTAGTATCTAAGTAGATCTGAGGTGTTTTTGAAACAATCTCCTCTGTGTCTTTCCTTTTAATTATAATTTGACCCTTCATCTTAGTGCTTACTGGTTCTTGGACATTTGTGGCTTGAACACCACTTATCCATGTGAGGGCCTTCTCTTTGTGTTCACTTATCCTCATCATTTCCATCAAATGCACTTTAACTGTGATCTGGGATAATAACTAGTTCATGTCAATAGGTGCATAATTTTGAACAGACAAGTCTAACTTGCCTTGTGAGACATCATTGTTCTTAGATTGTGTTGCTGCTCCTAGCTTGTTCTCCCCTTTTGATTTACTTTCATGTTGGGGAAATGGGATATTTTCCATTGGGGTTTTGGACTTTATTTTAAGTAGACTGCTTGGCTCATTTTTTTTTTCACTTCCTTTTAACTTAAACTTTTTGGCATCATCAACAACTTTATTCTTTACAACAAACTGTTTTGTGTCCTCCTTGCCCTTTTTAATAAATACACCTGTTGGCCTACCATTCGTATTACCAATAGTTCTGTTTCTAAGGACATAATTTCTTCTAGCCTATGTCACCATATAAGTAGTTATTTGGTCTATCTCTTCATCATAAGTTCTTCTTAATGTAACAGGTTCTTCAACCCTTTGATTTATATCATCAACTTCTTCCTCATCTTCATCAGAAAAGACCTGCTGATGGTAAGCTTCTCCTCTGCTCTGAGAATTATTCACATCCTAATTTTCATTTTCCTCCTCAGAGTCAACTTCTTCAACAAATTTGGCAAAAGTCATTCCATAGTCTCTGTCATCATATGATTCATCTTATCCCTCCCTTTGTTCATCATTTTCAAATAGATTCTGAAAGATCACACAATAATTTGAATCATGAGGGGACTGGAATGTTTTGCACCATGGAACCTCCTCAGTCATATTGATTGAATACTTTTACAAAGGATCAGGGGTCTTATCATTAGGCTTTAGGTCCTTTCTCTCCAGAATAGTAGGTTTCCCATCCTTCTATTGTGTATGGTAGGGAAAATTTTGTAACCTAGGTTGTTTGTTGAAAGTATTGGGAGGAGGCCTACCATTTCCCTAAAACTTTTTTTTTTTTTTCATTTCGCTTTAGATCTTTTAAGGCATTTAAGATCTACTTGAGGTTATTATCCTCCCTAGGCTTTACATTGGTAGGTTTATCAACTTCTTTCCTGCCAAACCTAGGGGGCTTAGGATCTTCTCTTCTCCCTAACTTGGCAGAAACTCTCCTATTGCTTTTAATATTTACAACAAATCTTTGAGCTTCTTTGATAGTTATAGGGTTCTTATCCCTGAGTAGGTATCCCATCTTGGCATCAAAAGCGTTAAGATATATTTCCAAACACACCTTCTCATCTAATCTCATGACTTGGAAAAGCTTGTGCATTGCCTTCTGAAATCTCACATTGAATTCAAGGACTTCTTCATTTTGGTTTTTCTTTATTTTATTGAACTCATTCAAAATGAAACCCTCATTGGTCTTATCACTATACTAGTCTTTGAAACAATTAATAAAATCATCCCAAGTACCAATACAATCATAAGGAAGCCCTCTAAACCAATCCCTTGCATCCTCAGTGAGAGACTGAAAAAATAATTTCATGATTACATCTTCATGTTCTATTTCATAATCATCAATCATATCAATGAATTTCTTTATGTTCTCTTCACAAGTAACAACATTATTACCAGTGAATTTGGTCAAATTTTCTCTAATATTTAAATGAATCAAATTAGGATAATCAATAATGTTGTTAAAGAGAAGTTGTATGTACCTTTCAACATGAACTAGTCCCCTTTGTAGTGATCCACCACCCTGAGAAGTAGAAGCTTTATTATTTGTTGTGTTCGCAACATTTGCAGTAATTACTAATGTAACTATATCATCTTAAAATGGAAGCACTTCCATGATAAGAGCATTTATCCCTTCGAGTAGGTGGTTTGGGGTCATGTTAAGTGCCTTGATTGAGTCTTTGCATGTATTTGATTTTTCTCCCCGCTTTCCACTTCTTCCCCGCACTTGATTTCTTCATTCTAGGTGAAATTAGGGTTAGAATCCCGAGGATTCTCTTGAATTTCTCTCTTCCAGGGCTCTATTTTCTAGGTAGGATTTAGAAATGGATCCTCCTAGACTTCATCTCAGTAATCATAGGATTTTATGTCTATTCCTGACATTTTGTCCTGTTCTGGCATCAGTTTTTAGGTTTTTGGACATCCTTGGGACCTCTTGACTTGATTCTGAGTCAACTTAGGATCAAGGTCAATGTCTTAGGTTGACCCTAACTAGGTCAAGGTCTTAGGTCAACCCTGACTAGGTCAAGGTCTTAGGTCGACCCTGACTAGGTCAGGGTCAACCTCGACATTGACCCCTTTCTCCAAATTTTCAAGATCTTTAATTTTTAGGCTTTAGGCTTTCGGGAAATTTATTTTCTCACCTCCGGGTTGGCCATTTCAGGTTTCAGGATGGTAAATCCTTTAATTGCATTTAATCTAGGTACATTTTCTAAAGGTGAGGACCTAATTGGGATTTAATTCTCCAAGGTGGCCCATCTAGAGGAGTGTGCCCTAGATCACTATAAAAGGAGGCCTTCCTCTCTCATTTTCACATCATGTTTTCACATCCATCAATCACATCTTCTCTTTCCATCAAGCTCTCAAGTGAAAGAAAGTCTTTAAGCATTCAAGTGTTCAAGCATACATTCATCAAGGAGTTCCATTGTTAGCCATTGAAGGATTCAATCTCTTTGGATCCCCCTTTGATGATTCATCCTTCTCCACTCATTCAAGCCTTCTCATATGAAAATATCAAGTCAAGATTGGTGTTGAAGATCAAATACCATTGATTGGAGACATCCTACATCCATTGAAGCATTCCTACTTGTGGATTTGAGGATTCGAATCCTCTACAAGGACTTCAACATAAGCGAGGTGATTTGTTTCAATTACTTTGTTTATGCACAATACATTTCAATTCAATTTTAAGGTTAATTCCTAAATTGGGATTTGACCAAGGCAAACCCCCCATACAACAAAACCCCCATTTTCTTGCAAGTACAGGTGTAGAGTTTTAGATCTGAGAGCAAATTTGGATACCCTTTTCGGCCAACTTCTGGGATCTATGAACAGAATTCGAATCAGACTTCAAATAAAGAATGTGGTATTTGACCTTTTATGAGGGTCAAACCCGAGCTAAACCATCTCGAGGAAAGATTTTTGGGTTTTCTCTGTCTCGACATTTCTAGTCCAAGACAAGTTTCAAATTTTCCTAAAAGTGCACACAGACAATAGAATTCAACATTTTCCAGATCTGCCCTAATTTGAGGTTAGTACTTATATTTCAATTATTCTATATTCTAAACATAATCCTCCACATTAGGGAAATATTGGATTTACTCTCTCTTCCTACTCTTTTCCATAAAATTGATTCAATTGTGCATTAACCTTTTGGTCAAGATCAAATCAAATCTCTTCTTTGGGGAACTTGGGTTTTGATAATAGGTCTCATATTTCCCCCTTTTACATTTGAATAGGGGTGAGTCTATTTTATATCTATTCATTTTGGAGAACCCAACATACTTACTCTCTTTTCTTTTGTGGAATTGGATGCCTTATTGTGCTTTCCTTTTATCTTGTTAGTATTAGATTTGTCCTTTGTGATTGATCTCGCATGCTAATTAGATTTCATATTCATGCTTTATGTGCTCTTAGTTTAGTTCATTTGCATTACCTTAGTTTATGAGCTTTACTACCACTAGTCCTACTTATAACATTCCGGTTAGAAGAAGTCGTAGACTCATGGGTGCCTTTGATCCTGAATCTTCTTCTCCTTTCCTTAGGATCCCCGATGATAACCTGATTCTTCACAATTCCAATCCTACTATGGAGCAAAACTCTTCTCACTCATCTCATGATGAAGATGGTGCTTTAAGAGTTACTCCTAAACAAGTCCAAAAACTTTCCATTGAACTTGATAAAATGGGTAATTGTCTTCTTCAAGAAAATCATAATCAAGATTCCATTCAAGCTATAGAGGCTCTTAAGAAAGTTCTCCATGATAGTGATCAAGGTATTAACCTCTTGCATGGTATTACTCATCTTGTGAATTCCAATGTTAAACCTTTAGCTCAAGAAGCTCAAGATTTAGGGTTAACTCCTCCTATCACTAGTGCTGAACCTTCTTTTAATCCTTTACCTAGTATTCCTATCTATACTCCTTTGGTGATTGTGATGGTTCCCTCTATTCCTATGAGTGTTCCTCCTATGTCCCTTCCTATATCATAGCCTTCATATCATAATGTTCCTTTTACTTATTCCAATCCGCTTCCAACTATAGTTCCTAGTGTTCCTCCAGTTGTGTCCTCTATTCCTGCAGCTTCTTACACTTTACCTAGTGTGTCTAATGTTGCTACTCCCCCTATTTCCTCTAATGATTCAACCATCATTAGTTTGGCTCAAACTATATCATCCTTACAACAACAACTTGCTTCCTTAACTCAAACAAGTTTAGTATTCCTACATGTGACATGGGAAGTCCCTTGTCCTGGGATATTATTCGTACTCCTGTTCCTCAACAAGGTGAGATGCCTCATCTTGAGAATTATAATGGAAAAGGAGATCATCTTCATCATGTTAAAACATTTCAAATCCTTTGTAGTGATTATGCTCATGACCATCAGATTTTAGCCAACCTGTTTGCTAGAACCTTTCGTGAAAAGGCCTTACAATGGTATTGTTCCTTGCCTCCCTATTCAATAGATTCCTTTCCACAACTTGCTAATTCATTTATTTAATAATTTCAAAATAATATTGGTCCGCAAGTGTCTTTGACTGATTTAATGCATTGTAAACAAAGTGCTAAATAAAAATTGACTCAATTTATTGGTAGATTTAAGCATTTGCATGCTCAAATTTCCTATCCTGTTCCTGATATTGATATTCAATGTATGTTTATTTCTAATTTGCAAAAGGATATTAGAGATAAGATTCTGCTTACTGAATTTACCTCTTTTCAACAACTTTGTGTAGTGCTTCATCATTATCAATTACAAGTGATTCAATTTGAGAGCACCACTCCAATGGCTCCTGTTCTAGTTGATAAGAGTGATGCCGCTCCTAATTCAAACAAGTTTCAAAAATTCAATAACTATGTCAAGATAAAAAAACAAGCAAATGCAGTTGCTGATCAGGTTGTTGTTGCATCTCATAATGCCACTTCTGCATCCACTACTTTTCAATTAAATCATACATTTACTCCTCTTTCTAAAACTTTACATGCTATTATGAATAGGTTGTTAGCTACTAACATGATTACTTTACCTCCTATTTGACCTCTTTTACCTACTACGATTGCATCTAAATATTTTGATCAAAATGCTTTTTGTCAATATCATCGTCAGAATGGTCATGATACTGAGAGATGTTATTCTTTAAAACATAAGGTTCAAGATCTAATCGATTCTAAGGTTTTATCTATTGATAATCTGGATAGTAGTGGGAATCCATCTTTCTCTCCTCCTAATTAGAACCTTCAAATTTACATGAACCCTTTACCTACGCATGATAGTAATACTATTGCTCAAACATCTGCTATAGAAATTGTGTATGATTCAAAGATGGATGATCTCAATCATGTTGTTAATCAAGTGGAGCATATTGATAAGTCTATATCTTCACCTCAAGTTCAATATCAACATCAACCAAAACCTAAACCTAAAGTGAAACCTCAACCTAAACCTTGACAACAATTTAAGAATAAAAGACCTTGGGAACTTTTGATTACCTTTGATGACTCTAAGACTATTAAAGCTCCTAATGGTCCCCTTTACATTGCTGCTAGGATTGCTCAGATACCTACTCATGGTTCTCTTGTTGATCCTACCTCCTTAGACAATGTTATCACTGAAGAAAATATTTTTATGAAAAGCTTACAATGTGACTTTTATGATACATCAGATGTGTGGATTCAAACTTGAAATGGTTTTCTTTATCCCTCATTTGGTTCTATTACCTTACCGATTGAACTTTTTGGATGAATTGTGAACACTACCTTTGTTGTGGTTCCTACTTCTACTCAATTTCAAGTTAAGCTAGGTTTACCTTGGTTGACTGCTATGCATGTTGTTGCTTCACCTATCCATAAGTGTCTTAAGTTTATTCATGATGGAGAAGTGAAGATGATAAATCATAGTTTATATCAACCTTCTAGGCCTAGAGATTGTGCTACTCTAGATTTCTTTTGGCCTTCCTTACCTAATTCAAGTCCTCCTAGACCTGATAATATTTTTTGATCATATCAAGCTTATAAACATCATAAAATCCTTGAATTAAGTTCACTTCCTATGGACCTTAATTGTTTTATTTTACCTACACCTTCAATACCTTCTTTAACTATGGCTTCTAGTTCTGTTAATCAAGTTCCTTCTACCAAACCTATCAAAGATCCTGTGATTGTTCCTCCTATGGTTGATAATCCTATTAATCTTCCTAAGGAACTTGTGAAGGATCCTGTGATTGTTCCTCCTAGTTCTCAACCTCTTTCAAATAAATCAAAATGTAACTGATCTACTAATGAACATCATAAAAAGCATCGTGCTCATGCTAAAGCTAAAAGATCTCTATCTTCTTTGTATACACCTATGCATAATGTATTAGAAGATGTTGCTACTAATAATGATGTTCACATGCATGATTATGATGATTCTATTTGTATCTTAGATCCTATTTTAATTAACTTGGATGAAGAAGATACTCTCGATGATACTGATGATGTTAATGATGAATATGAGACTATTAACATTGACATTGATTTACCTTATATGCTTTCATCACAATTAACTCTTACACCTAGTGTCAAACATAGTGATTATCAAGAGGATCCTTGTTTGGAAATGGATATCATTCCTACTGTGTTGGATATAGTCCCTCTTGCGAGTTACCCACCTTCCCTAAATGATATACAACGAGATCGGGAGAGTAGGCAGCATGCTTGATCGGCTTGTCCTTCATGGTAGCTTTGTTGTGTGTTTTCCTACTGTACTGTGCTTCTCTCGTAATGTGTTTGCTAAATGTTGTTAGATTCTTTTACACAATCCTTGTTACTTAGTAGGTGCAAGGTGATGAAGGAATCGAAATTGTTGTTCAAATTCTTCTATATGTATCTCTATTCTTCTATGCATTGTTCAATGTTATGTTGTAACTGTGCTATTGTTCATACATGTTTCCTTGTGTAATCTTCTTGGATTTGAGATATGGTAGCACTAATTCTTTTTGGTCTCCATGTCATGGTTTGAAAATATTCTCCTTCGTATATCTTATGTGATCTTTCCTCCTTTGTGATTGTAGTTCTACTTTCTTTGGGGAATGATGTCAATTCATTCAAGCAATAATATCATATATATATTATCTTATGATCATACTGACCCCATGGTAGGTAGATCCCTTCCGTATTCTTTGTATGTTTCTATGATATTTCCCTTGATTTTTCTTTGTCTAGGGGCATCTCAATGTGGAAACGTAATCAGTGGAGTTGTTTATGTTTCCATTAAATCCATTGCTCCTGTTAAAGTGTCAGCAATGCCTTTAACATGGGGACATACGCTCTGCTCACTTGTTGCACACACACACTTTTCAATACACACATATTTTTCAAGATACTTCTTTTCCCTTTTTGGATTATTAACTAATCCTTAAAGCACAGATTTATATTTTAGGATCTCTTGATCCCTCCAGTTTCAAATATACACATATATTGTTATCCCTTAAGGTTGGAAGTGTCCTTAAGATTAGATCTCTTTTGTTTTTATTCTTATGGAATAGAATGTTCCTAAGGATGAATCCTTGATGGGTTGACTAGTGAGTAGCCACATTCACTAGGCAGTTCAATTCCATCTTTCCAGTTGTACCATTTTTCTGTGTGGTTCACAATGGGACATAAGTTCTCATTGGGAGAGGTAATCACACCTTATTTCTCTCTCTAGAGATGTCTCTCTTATTATGATTTAGGAGTCGACAAAGACTTGAGTCCCTGGGGGCTTAAGGTTCTCTTTTTCCTTTGGATTGTGATAAGATTATCTTTTTATTCTGATCTCCTTTACCAAGAGTTTTCATCGAGTCCATACTCTTTCTAAAGTGGGGGCTTAAGGTATCATCTTAAAATGGAAGCACTTCCATGATAAGAGTGTTTATCCCTCCGATTAGGTGGTTTGGGGTCATGTTAAGAAACTTGATCGGGTCTTTGCATGTATTTGGTTTTTCTCCCCACTTTCCACTTCTTCCCCGCACTTGATTTCTTCATTCTAGGTGAAATTAGGGTTAGAATCCTGAGGATTCTCCTAAATTTATCTCTTCCATGGCTCTATTTTCTAGGTAGGATTTAGAAATGGAGCCTCCTAGACTTCATCTTGGTAATCATAGGATTTTATGTCTATTCCTGACATTCTGTCCTATTCTAGCATTAGTTTTTAGGTTTCTGGACATCCCTGGGATCTCTTGACTTGATTCTGAGTCAACTTAGGATCAGGGTCAATGTCTTAGCTCGACCCTGACTAGGTCAACATCTTAGGTCAACCCTGAATAGGTCAGGGTCAACCTCGACATTGACCCCTTTCTCTAAATTTTTAAGATCTTTAATTTCTGGGCTTCGGGCTTTCAGGAAATTTATTTACCCGCCTTCGGGTTGGCCATTTCGGGTTTTGGGATGGTAAATCCTTTAATTGCATTTAATCAAGGTATATTTTCTAAAGGTGAGGACCTAATTGGGATTTAATTCTCCAAGGTGGCCCATCTAGAGGAGTGTGCCCTAGATCACTATAAAAGGGGGCCTTCCTCTCTCATTTTCACATCAAGTTTTCACATCCATCAATCACATCTTCTCTTGCCATCAAGCTCTCAAGTGAAAGCAAGTGAAAGAAAGTCTTCAAGCATTCAAGTGTTCAAGCATCCATTCATCAAGGAGTTCCATTGTTAGCCATTGAAGGATTCAATCTCTTTGGAGCCCCCTTTGATGATTCATCCTTCTCCACTCATTCAAGCCTTCTCATATGCAAAGATCAAGTCAAGATTGGTGTTGAAGATCAAATACCATTGATTGGAGACATCCTACATCCATTGAAGCATTCCTACTTGTGGATTTGAGGATTCAAATCCTCTACAAGGACTTCAACATAAGCGAGGTGATTTGTTTCAATTACTTTGTTTATGCACAATATATTTCAATTCAATTTTAAGGTTAATTCCTAAATTGGGGTTTGACCAAGGCAAACCCCCCATACAACAAAACCCCCATTTTATTGCATGTATAGGTGCGGAGTTTCAAATCTGAGAGAGAATTTGGATACCCTTTTTGGCCAACTTTCAGGATTTGGGAACAGAATTCGAATCAGACTTCAAATAAAGAATGTGGTATTTGACCTTTTATGAGGGTCAAACCCGAGATGAGCCATCTTGAGGAAATATTTTTGGGTTTTCTCTATCTCGACATTTCCATTCCAAGATAGGTTTCAAATTTTCCTGAAAGTGCACATAGACAACAGAATTCAACATTTTCCAGATCTGCCCTAATTTGAGGTTAGTACTTGTATTTTAATTATTCTATATTCTAAACATAATCCTCCACATTAGGGAAATATTGGATTTACTCTCTCTTCCTACTCTTTTCCATTAAATTTATTCGATTGTGCATTAACCTTTTGGTTGATCAAATCAGATCTCTTCTTTGGGGAACTTGGGTTTTAAGAATAGGTCTCATATTTCCCCCTTTTACATTTGAATAGGGGTGAATCCATTTTACATCTATTCAGTAACAATAGTAGCTTGGTTGGAAGAAATTCCAATGTTAGCATTAGATATTACTATAGGAGTATTTGCACTTGAAGGTCCTAAGATTGTCTAAGAAAGTCAATCTTATTTTTCATTTCTAATGTTGTAGCCTCAAGTTCTGCCTTCTCAAGTTCTTTAGCCGAAATTTCATGTTCTCTTTTAGCTCTTTCCAACTCACTGTCTAATTTAGATAATGGTTCCAATGGGACTTGGTTACTGATAGGCTCATTTATTGTGATCCTTGTTGAGATCTGCTTGCCCTTATCCTTAGGTCTCCTAACTTCGATATTTAGTTGGATAATAGGTTGTTCAGTAGTTTTCTTAGGAGCACTTATAATATTTATAGCTTCCAAAGACAAAAACTGTCTCCTCAACTGGTCTGACCTAATCTAGGCTTGCCTTATTTTAGCTTCCTTTTCATTTTCCCTCTCCTTCTTGATAGCATGATTCTGGATTCGTTTCTCTAAATTAAACACTTCTTCAAAGATGTCTTCAGAATCTAGGAGAGTGGTTTCAAATTCTGAAGTTTCAACCAAAAACTCTTGTTGTTCACCTCTAGGATAATGAGGGCTTCTAGAAAGAGAGATCCCCCAGGTTGGAGGATCACCTCTTCCTTCTAAGCCTCTAGTTCTGCTTCTTGACCTCCTATTTTCTCCTTGAGGTTCTATATTTAGGGGCATTCCTTTCTTATGGTGTGTCTCACCATCCTCTTTAGAATGAAGAGAATAATAATCATCATATGCTCCTAAACCTGGATCTATTGCTTCTTCATACTTCGAAGCATTTCCTTCCTAGTCATGATTAAAGCTATTATTCTCACTTGTATTTTTCTTCTATCTCCATGCTTGAGACATATCTCTATCACCTTGATTTCTTCTAGGCTGACGGGGTCTAGAAGTACTTGGAAGTTCACCTTCTAACCCATTTTCAGGGTGATTCTTCCTTCAAGCCCTAGTATTTCTCTGACTCATACTTGAAAGTGTGTGAAATGATCTTTATTTTTGTTACCTTTTACTCAACACTACTGCAGAGATTCTCAGAGTCACCGCCAACACAAGTTGGGAATTATTTTCACAAACTTAGTAATTCAAAGTATTCAATATTTGGAGAGAAATCAATGAAAGATCTTATAACAAGTAAATGCAAAGCTTGCTAATATTTTCAAGATTATGCAAAAATCCAAAGCTTGCAAATATTTCTCTATTCTTAAATGGTACTTACTGGTTCTAACAAATAAGAAGGCCAAGAGTCTAGCTCAACTTGTACCTGCATTATTTGATATCAAATTTATAACACTAGAGATCTACAATCCAGATTTATCATAGTTATTTAATCTCTATTCCCTAGCAGAGTTGCCATTTTATTGGTTCCTCAAACTGGACTTTATGCTTTTAGAAGCAACCAATACATCAATAGGGTTTTAGGATGGGTTAGATCCAAATATTGAATTCTATGATGATTGGACCAACTATAGGGACAAGACTGCCCTTTGCACTTTTGGCTCTACAAAACCAAGGAGGGTATTCCTAATCCAGTGGCAACAAGCCTTACTTCAACAATAATAGATTGGATTTAATAACAACAGATAAATGATAAGAAAATACAAAATAATGAACATTCATTCATTATTTCTCCATTATCATTAGGTGGAATACTACTCTACAAATTACTATACTTGAACAATTTCAAAAAATTTATATCAAATTGTTAGGAATACAAATAAAACCTTTTAAGCACTAATTTCTTATAAAATAGCTTCACTGCTGACCAGTACCTTATCCATTGGGCAACACCCTCACTGCAAGACTATGATACATGAACAAAATATATTGAACATTGATTATCTTTATCCCCTGAAAATACTAATCATCCTGTGGTGGATTTTATCAAAGGACTCCTAAATTCACACTACTTTATATCCTTATGCAAGACTTAAAGAATTTATGTCATATCAAAAGCTTATTTAATCTGATCCTGGATCAGAGCTAAAGAATATTAACATACACACAGAATTGTATCCATGCAAATAACTTCATCAATTCATAACTCAAGAAGAAATACACAATGGAAAGATGTAAACTTTGGATTTTATTCAAATGTTATACCAATATCATGTATACAAAATGCTTTAAAATGCAACTTTCTGGATATTTTAATGAACCAACAATATTGCTCCTTACAAAAAACTTGCCTAATATAGTCTATTGTACCCTAGACTCAAAACTTGTCAGTAAGAATGCTCAAGTTTTGGTCCCTACAAAATGATCCTGGTAATCCTTTTATAGAAACAAGGATTGCATACAAGCTTCAGATCTTTTTTACAAAAGACAAAATGAGTTTACCATATAAGACAAAAAAGGAAAATATAACACCTTCTTGTTACAATTTTAGAAAATGACTTGTAGAGATGAGCACCAAAATTTGCAACAAGTCCCAAGGTCAGTTAAATTTCTACCAGGTGTAGCATCCATGCTTTTTTTTTCAACTTCTTAAGGTTCTCATATTGCTCACTTTGCTTTCAAGGAATTGGTGCACTCCCACATGTTACCTCTTCAGTGGATGTTTCTTCCTTGGCACTTTCCATAGGGTATGTTGTTTCCCAAGATGCATAGGTTTCTTCACTTGGCCAATGAAAGGCCAGAACTTCATCCCTCTTCGGTAGCAATTTGTCCCAATCAGCAACCACTTGGTAAACCTCACTTCTCACATTAGTGAAGTGTATTCTGATATCCTGCAATATTTCAATTAGTTATACAAAAGGGCTATTATCCTTTGTATTCAAAACAATGTCTATTCTATTTGACACTTCCCCATCAATTTTTTCTAGCCACTAATCCCTATCTTTTATAACTCCATCTGCTTTGACAAGACCTAGGAACATCTGAAAACTATCCTAAAAGTACCTAGCCCAAAATATCTCTGCTTTTCTCTTTAGAATTTCTCTATTTACCTCAAACTCAAAAAGTTCCTTAACAAATTTATAAGTATTTGTTAGTTGGATATCAACAATGCATTGATCTACAAGTAAATCATAGATAGATTTCAACCTATTTTTTCTAGCAACCCACTTTTCCAAAATTGGATCTATAGTAGATATCTCTTTCTTAAAAGAGATCAAAATGTCAGATAGTTGCTTAGCAACTCTGTAAACCTCTCTTGGTTTTATATTAGCAACAAAATGTAGGATTGTGTCCTTTATTTTCTTCTCATATCTTTGTTTTTCCCTTTTCTCTATGGCTTCATCACCTATAGAAGGGGGAAGAGGGGAGAGGGGGTATTTAATGATAGGGCTTGAAGAAGATGGTCCAGTAAGGGAAGAAGAAATTTGCAACTACCCTGATACTTGAATTGGGCCTTGCTCACCTAGCCTCTTCTTCAAGTCTACAATTAAAGTATCCTTCTCATATGTGCTCTCCCTTAGCTCCCCATAAGCCTTCAACACTATCTCCAATCTCAATATAAGCTCTTCCTTTTCCTTGGCTTCCTTTTCTGCCACCCTTTGTGTTAGTTGAGTTGTTTCTACCACCATAGCTGATGCCTGAACTATAGAAGTTGTTGGAAATTTTGGTGATTTGGTTACATAGATGTTGTCATTATGGCAACATATGATCTCCATGAAGATTGCATAGGTCAGAGAGCTAGTATGACAGAGTGCAATGAGAAATTGTCTAAGTATGAGATTGTGTTTTTACTAGTGAACCTGGAGACAGTTTTTGTTTAAGATGTTGATTGGAGTAAGTTCAGTGCTTGTGCACTTGAACATAGACTCTATGATGACTATTGAAGACTCATCTCAGAGTGAAATTTGGTATGACATGTACGGAAGAAGTTATGACAGTTTTACTAAAGACGGTGTCAAGCCCACAGGACAAAATATGAAGACAGAATTGATAAAGAGTTAAGGGATTATTTTGTTTATCAAAATAATGACTTAACAATATAAAGGGATGACATCCTAGATGTTAACCCTTGGATAAAGTTATTTGTAATATGATAGCCGACTGGAAAGTTATTAATCCTAATAACTTTTATAAATGTAATTGTAAATTGTAAGAAGGATAATGATGAAGTGATATGATGCGAGATATATGATGCATATGTAATAGCGATAGTGAAAGAGAAGTGAAGAGATATTGATGCAAGTAGTATAAGGTTATGTACCTTAACCTTCTTTCGTAATCAGTGTATATTGTACATTACTTGTTTGGGCAGTGGGCTCATTTGGTAATCACATTTTGTACTGCCAACTCCTAAGAGGGTTGAGGCTTCTAACAAGGCCTATAGTCCCTTAATTAGGACTGAGGCACTATATGCATGTAATAGACTCCTAAAAGGGTCAACATCCTTAATAGGATACTTTTGATTAGTCGATCTTTGTGGGTACCATCCCCACCGGGTTTTTCCCTTGGCTAGGGTTTTCTCGAGAACAAATAATGTGTTATGAGTTCTTTAGTTTTATTGCTATGCATGTTGTTTAGCTTCTTATGTTATGCATGTATTAAGATAATTTTTTATATGCATAATTAGGAAAAAGTAAAATTTTTTAAAATATTGATTCACCCCCCCTCTCAGTATTCCCTATTTCTAGCAATTGTTATTAGAGCTTAGTTACTCGGAAAAGAATCATTCAAGGAAAGCCTAGCAGCTTGAGTAAGATCTCTATGGATATGGATCAACTACAAAAGAATCTTGAAGAAGCTCTTGAATAGATTAACTTTCTTACTATTGAAAAAGACACTTTGAAAAGAAAATATGATGATGCAAAGAACCTCATTGAGAAACTGAAAAACAAGTTGGAAGATCTGAGATCTGAAAAGGAATCCAAAGTTTTTATTGAAGATTGTGATGACAATTTAGAAAAATAAAATGAGATCCTTAAGCATGAACTGAAGATAGAAAATTTGAAGCTTAGCTTGAAAGATGGAAATGGCAAGAATGAAGAAAATTTGAAATCTGAGAATGAAAGTCTAAAGATTGAAAATGAAGGACTAAAATCTAAACTTGGTAAAGTAACATCTGAACTTGAGAAAGTCAATTTGCAGTATGCTAAACTTGAGAAGTATAATAAAATTGTGAAAGGTGAGCTGACTCAATCCAAACAACAACTTGAAAGGCTATATTCAACTAGTGATAATATTGATGAACAAATATCTTATCAAAAACCATTCTATGATAAGACTGGTCTTGGATTCAACACTTTTAAAGCAAATGAAGAAAGCAAGGAACCAAATCTGAAAATATCTGAAAGCATAGATGAGAAGAAGTTTGATGAGATTAACAAGTATGAAGATACACCTAAAGAAGAAGAATCACCTAAGCAAGAGGAATCACCCAAAGGTATGCAAAGAGAATTCAAAGGTAGATGTTTTGTTTGTAATAGTATTGGTCATATGAAGAGAGATTAAACAGGTAAGCAATTCAAACCTCTTAATGGTTATTGTTATAATTGTCATGGTTTTGGACATAGAGCTATTGAATGTAGGAAACCTAAATTTATTGAGAATAATGATGGTAGTAGAATGTTTAGGAATACTAACAATGCAGATAAGAAACCTACTAAAGATATGAACAGAAGAAATGGAGTAATATGTTATAGATGCAACAAGGTTGGACACATTGCTAGAAACTACAAATCACAAATAAATCAGCCTGGACCAAGATATGGAAATAATGGAATTGTCTGTCAGATATGCAACAAGATTGGACATACAACAAAGTTTTGCAGAATGAACAATAGAGTTTTTCATCCTAATCCTAATCCCAGAAATCATGCAAGAAGAAATGAAGATGCAAGCAACAATAAAAAAGGATGATGTAGTAATTCAGATGAAGTGAAGTTTATCAAAAGCATAGATCAAGGAGACATATTCAACATTGAAGATAATTAGGAAGGTGAAGCATTAAAAGGTAAGAATGAATCTTTACCTGACCCATCTCAAAGTACTCAATTTATGAAAATTGCAGTAGAATAGGAACTTAGATTAGTGTAGAAGTAGATATATGATGAACTGAGCCTTGCACAGTTAATTAAAGGTAGTATATGATGTTCTAATGCTATGGTTAAGAGTGCAAAGAAAAATATTATGTTTTGTGAGATTGCAAGAAGTTTTAAGTTTTGCAAGTCAGCAGAATTAGCTTTTTGGAAATAAGTGGAAAAAGAATTGAATGCGAGGTCAGATCTAAGTAAGATTGAATTAATAAAAGGTCATGATCAGTATTATTTGATCATCAAAGTGAATTCAAGTGTTAAGGAGATCAAAGAGCAGTGATTGGAATCATTTTTCAAGAATTTGGAGAAGAATTTTGTGCTAAATTTACGCAAGCCCTAAAATCATGAAATCGAGGTATTTAACTTGATAGATCTTTAAATTAGTACATGAATTAGAAGAAATCATGGATGTTTCTTTAATTCAAAATCTCAGAGATAAAAATAAACCTAAGTTGAAAAGGGAACCAGTAGAACCCTTGGAAGTTGATCCTAGGTTAGCTTTATCATCCGTACCAGACAAAGTTTTACATCTAGAGAATGTTAGAAGTTATCTTGGATGCAAACTAGAGACTGTCAGTGATAGTGATTTCACCAAGGAATATCAGAAGATCTACAATCATGACATGACATTGAAAGAAGGATTTGAACATTTGAAAGATAATGAAATCATTAAGTATGCATTACAGTATGAATTTGACAATGAAGAATGTACTAAGATAATCTTAAGAAGAATTCATAATGGGAAGTTTTGGTTAGAAGATAGAGTGATAGATATCACAGTTGATTTGATTCATGAAGTCACTAGACTATCTAAAATTGGAGTCATTCCTTTAAATGAGAAGAACATGAGGAAAACAATCATTGACAACACAAATTCATCCTATAATGGTAGAGGAATTGTGATTAGTAAGATTCAACAAGATGATGTCAGATACTTATGCAAGATCCTAACCACTAAGTTTTGTGCAAATTCAAGAGAGGAAGACATGGTAGTTGGAATGATACATGCAACTTATCTGATGTGTGTTGATAAGGTACAAGTTGATATGTGTGAGATTCTAAGAATTCAACTATTTGAGAATTTGGAAATGATTAAGAAAAATAAGTATACACAGTTTAGATTCTCATCCTTAATCACCTATATGTTTTTTCATCTATTGAGAAGATTTCCTTACACCATTGGAAATGACAGGAATGATGGCCAAACTACAATGGAAAGGATTAACCTAGTGTAAAAAAGGCATGTTATTGATAAAGTGAATGAGAGTTCAGTATTGGTAATCAAGACATTTCAGGATATAGTGTCTAGTAGATCAAGGATCCCACAGTCTCTTGTGGAGAAATATAAAAATGAGATATGTTTCATGGTTGATACTGACTTTACTTACATTGAAGCAGTAGAACCTAGAATAGAGTTCATAGACCCTCTTGGCTATGAGATATTTGAGGTAGAGATAGAAGAGTATGTGAGCAGGTTACTTAAGTGCAAGTTGGACATGAACTGTAACAGGTTTGGAACCTTTGAGGATAACTTCAACTCTACAAAGACCTTACTTGAAGAGAAACAATCAAAGAAAAGAGTTGAGAGTACTATAAAGAAAATTCTAAAAGATATAGGGATGACTGAGCATGAATTCTTGGTAGCAAAGCAAACAACAACAACAATAAGAGATATTGGACAAAAATAAGTTTTGTCTATTCCACCTTTATCATCAATAGCAACACAGCAAGAAGAAACACAAGTTAAGGTGAAAGTGGAAGAAATTGAGAAGGGTCAAGAAGAAAAGATATCCACTAGATCCACTTCATCCACACCTAGAAAAAGAGTAAAAGAGAGTGCTACTGGACTGGGTAAGAGACATAAAACATTAGTGCAACCAGTTCCAAGGAAAATTGTAGAAATCAAAGATGATGGCACTTCTATTAAGAAGAAAACTTGGAAACCTAAAGTTAAGAAGCTTAATGAGAAGATCATTCAGGATGGAGACTTTACAAGAATGAATAAGTATTATGAACTTTATGATTATGAAGAGAGATTAAAATCAGAAAATGTAGTGGTAAAGCATATGATTTTGTTTGATAAGAACTTTGATACAATTCAGGGTAAGATACCTGGCAATTTGTACAATAAACTTGGGAATAGGAAGAAGAGAGCATTAGAGGAAGACACAACTATTAGAGAAAATCTTGTAAGAAAGCTTTGTGTAGTAAAAGATGAAGCACACTTTAGTCAGATCATGAAAGCTTTAAGCACCCATTTGAGAACCAAGAAGAGAACCATTCAGATTATGGGAGGTAGATATGAAGAAGTTAATTTAGAAAAAAAGCAAGAAATAATCAAGGTTATGTCAGAGAATGCTGGAGAATCATCACTTGCAGCAGAATCCAAAGATCAAGCAGCAGAAGAAGTAGAACAAGAGGACATTCCCTCTCCACCAGCCATTAACATTGAAGATGAAGTCATGAATGTAGAAGGAACAAAGATCACCTTGGATATTGATGATAATGTGTTCAAGAATCTGGAAAACATTGTTGACAATTCATCTTTTGAAGAGAATGAGTCTACCAAAGGAGAAGAGACAACAGAAACCACAGTTGTAGAACCCTTAGTGACAAAAAAACAAGTACCTATTCCCACTAAAGAAGATATCAGTCTTACTCCCGAGACTAGAAAGAAGAATCAGATTGGATCTATGATTGAGCATTTGGGAAAGGAAGTAGATTATGATGATCAGATGGAATTGATCACATCCTTAAACAAAATCATTGGAAAGAACAAGAAAATAAAAAGTCTTGAAGGATTCCTGAAGGAACTTACTGAGAAGTTACAAGGCATTGTAACTACACAAATTGTGAAGCTGACCCTCTGGAGAAAGCAAAGAAAGTAATGAACACTTTTGATAGTGAATTCACAAATTTATCTGATATAGCAAAAGTGAAATCTCAAGCAGCCTATGAGGCCAAAATGCTTTTAAAACATTAGCTAGAATATTAGGAATGATATCAACAATCTTGATATCTGTATAAAGGACTTGAGGAAGAATTTGGAAACAAGAAAATCTTTGTACATCCAGTGTAAAAAATTAGATACCTTGAGAGTAGAAGAAGATTAGAAGATGAAGATGAAGGAAGTAGAAATTCATAATGAAACTAACTTTCTTTCTAGCCCTAATGTGAAGGTATTTGATGTTGAGAAGAAAATTCATAAGCTATATGATGAAATCAAAATTTTGCAAGATGAAAAAGATAGGAAAATGAAAAGATACACTCTTTTAAGAGAGCACACTTCTATGAAGTTAAGCATTATTGAAGAGAAATTGGAAGAATGTCTTTTAGCTAAGACATCTTTTCAAAAGTTTAACTTTGAGAACCTCCAAGCATGTGAAATAGCATCTTATGAATTGAGTGCACTACTTAATGTGGTAGATTCTATTAAGAAATCATAGGAGAAGGAGTTAGAGGCTATAAAGATTGATTTTGGAGATTGTGTTGCAAGCCTACTGGCTTTGCAAAATTGAATTAAGGTATAATCTTTTTTTAATATAGTTTTGTAACCCTCCTTACCTTTATTTTGTCATCGTTGTCAAAGGGGGAGAGATATATAGCAGAAAATTGATAAGAAATGATAAGGATTGATACTCTTAGGGGGAGTACTATATTAGAGATAAGTTTTTTTTTTGGAGTTATAAGGATAGTATATATTTTATACTATGGCCACAATTTTGAGATTTTGAAGTTGTAGACTTAGCCAATTTTCTCATATGTTTCCACCAATGACAAAGGGGGAGATTGTTGGAAATTTGGCTGAGTTGGTTACATAGATGTTGTCATTATGGAAACATATGATCTACATGAAGATCAAAGAGGTTAGAGCGCTAGTATGACAGAGTGCAATGTGAAATTGTCTAAGTATGAGACAATGTTTTTACCAGTGAACCTGGAGATAGTTTTTCTTTGCGATGTTGATTGGAGTAAGTTCAGTGCTTGTGCACTTGAACATAGACTCTATGATGACTATTGAAGACTCATCTCAGAGCGCAAGTCAATACATCATGTATGGAAGAAGTTATGATAGTTTTACTAAAGACAGTGTCAAGCTAATAGGACAAAATATGAAGACAAAATTGATAAATAGTTAAGGGATTATTTTGTTTATCAAAATAATGACTTAACAATATAAAGGGATGACATCCTAGATGTTAAACCTTGGATAAATTTATTTGTAATATGATAGCCAACTAGAACGTTATTAATCCTAATAACTTGTATAAATGTAATTGTAAATTGTAAGAAGGATAATGATGAAGTGATATGATGCATATGTAATAGCGATAGTGAAAGAGAAGCGAAGAGATATTGATGCAAGTAGTATAAGGTTATGTACCTTAACCTTCTTTTGTAATCAGTGTATATTGTACATTACTTGTTTGGGCAGTGGGCTCATCTCGTAATCACATTTTGTACTGCCAACTCCTAACAGGGTTGAGGCTTCTAACAAGGCCTATAGTCCCTTAATTAGGACTGAGACACTATATGCATGTAATAGACTCCTAATAGGGTCAACATCCTTAATATGATACTTTTGATTAGTCGATCTTTGTGGGTACTGTGTGTGTGAAAATTGTACCTGATCTGTAGACACAACACTCCAGTAAAACATTAGAGGTTAGCAAAAATGAAATCGTGCAAAATTGAAAGCTAAACTAACCAAGCGATTTACTACCTTCTAGTAGGTGCGAGATTGATGTTCTCAGATTGTTTATCGAGATCAGTGACCTAGACGACACCTAAATAAAAGATTTGAATGCAATTGATCTAGATATGAGATTGAATGCAATTAATCTATATTTTTGATATTTTCTATGCAATAAGAATGATAAAAACTGATATGAATCTATGCTAATATGAAATTGATATGCTATGAATGCTATTGAAAATTGATATGCAATGCTAATCTAACAATAATATACAATATGAATGAAAAAATAAGATTAATCTCACAAAGATGTTGATTCGCAAGAGCTTTGATTCTTCAATTCCAATTCTCGAGCGTGATTGTGCAAAAATATGAGATGCTTGGATGCAAATTTGAAAGATGATTGAGAGATGAATTATGAAGAGATGAGCCTTGTTTTTATAGAAATCCAAGACTTTGGAGGTGCATGAAAAAAAGCCATAAATCACTCAAATAACTCAGGTTGATTTTTGAGTTATTTTTAAATAAAAGATAATTAACTCACAAAAACATGCAAAAGCTAAGTTTTAACTCAAAATAGAGTTTAGCTTTAATTGATAATTGATAGTTGTCTGCTTTTATGATTGTGCATGTTTTATTTATGAATTAATTTAATAATAAAGTGATTTATTTCCAACTTAACTGCTTTTAAAAATAAAACAATTGATTTATGGGTTAATCAATTATTTAATCAAACTTTTATTAAAAACTATATTATTAAATAATGACAACTTGCTTTAATTAATTAAATAAAAATTTAATCAATTATTCATAGGATATTTGGATTTATTGTCAAAATTAAATAATACAATTAATAATAGATAGAATTAAATTTAATTACATAATTAAGTGGCAAGATATTAAATCTAATTAATTAAATATGAAAATATTCAATTAATCAAACTTTAGGATAAATGTGATTTATTGCCAAATAATTATAAAATTAAAGATAATTATGATGATTAGGAATATTGCTAGGAATATTCCCTGACGTAGAATTTAAGATAATCAATTAGGATTCGATGATGTTTAGATGTGCCTTAGATTAGGACTTTGATGTCAATTTTGTTCGAATTGTTGATATAGAAGATGAATGAACTTATAGCCCATTTTTGGGGTATTACATTTTGCCCCTCTTTGAATTACTGTGTGAAGCGCAGTGGTTCAAAGAAAGTCTGTGTTTGATAAAGATATGAAACTGATTCAAAAGATAAACCGATCTCAAGATAGAAACCGATCTCAAGATATTGAGATAGGAGGTGATTGATATTGATTTGATATGGAGATAATAGGTCCTAAATGACCAAAGATAATGCTTACTATAACAGAAAATGAACCTATGATTGCGAAAAAGTGTCAAAATGCCTAATTCCAAACCTTAGGATTGATAAGAAGTGAGTGACCCATTCTAGACTCGATTGTCTTAGCAGAACTAGCAGGTATCACATCCGAATCCTTTAGTTGCCGAAGAACCAAGGAAAGAACACTATGATCCGATGGTTGCAAAAACTGATACAGTTTACAAGATTAGGAGAATACCAGATTGATATGGATCTTGATGAATCTGATATGCCCCAAGTGATGATAGATTTGCCCCGAGCGATGAGGACTTTTGATGAATCAGTAACTAGACGTGATTGTTGTCTTGATCACTGATGAAGATATGATTGAATTTGATTTATAGACTTTGAATGATGTGCAATACCATGCCCCCTTCGGGATTAAAATTGAAATCTGACAAGAAAAGTCAGCGTTGATAGTTTAGAAGCATGTTAATTGATTTGAGAAGTGGTTAAACATGTCTGAGAATGCATTCTGCATCGTTTGGAGGTCTTGGAGACCGAATTTGACTAGGTGAAACCATAAGTTGACCATGGTTGACCAAGTTTAAATTTTGATAGTTTGATGAAAGATAATCAGTTAAGTTGAATACTGGATTTCTGTGAAGATTGAAGGTCGATTATGCAAGCAGTAGACCGTCTTGGTTCCAAAAATAATAAACGATCTCAAATTTCAATTTTGATCGCGAAAATGGATTCTAGTTGTTGTTTCATTGGAGGAACCTTCGTGTGGGATTCAGCTCTTGTTAGATTGGAAGAGGTGATATGAAGAATTGTTTAAGCTTTGAAGTTCGTTTAATCATTGTGAGATCATGCAAACATGCAAAATGCAATGAGATATGCAAAATGAAATGCAACCTAAGACCTAGGACCTAGTCACTGATCATATGTCGATTTGTTATCATCATTGAACTTTTTGGTAACCAGATAAATCAATACAATGCCCACTAGTGATGAAACCATAGACATATGAATATTGATTTGTAATGCTCAAGAACCAATACAACATCCCCTGGCTAGGCAACCATGGATATATGAATATTGATTTTGTTTTCGGAATGTCGGATTAGATATAAGCATCAAAGCATAAACGCCAGGATGACCTGAATATCATGTCCATTTTGATATAGCAATTTGTATAAGCATCAAAACATAAACGTCATGATGACCTGAATACGCCTTGCATTGTAAACACATCAAACAGTCAAGAGATCATTCTAAATCCAATATGAATTACCCGTAATGACCCTTTATCGTTCACCTCCTTAGGCAAGATCACGTTTCACAATAGGAGAAAGAATTTACTTAAAAAGACAATAGTTAGATCAAACTTCCTTGAATTATCTGGGTATCAATGGTCGAGGTACGCATGGCCATCCAATTTGAGATAGAGGCTCTTATAGTCGGACACCATTTCAATCTGGAATTTCCAAAGTGGTTAGATTTTCACATACAAGCAGAAGACAAAGAAAAGATTATGCCCCCAGTCATCACCCTCTAAATCCTGTAAAGGACATCATCGAAGAGCTCGAAGGGACACAATATGCAAAAATTTCAATGCGAATCAGTAAGCATACAAGGAGATAAAAGCATGTAAAAAGCATAGATTATTTTCAGTTGAGTTTTGATGTTTGATTGCGTTGTTGTAGATGCAAAATCCTTTCTGGAGACGAGACTGACTGACTGACTCAACTTGAAGCTTCAAAGGACTCTGACTGGATAGGATACGTCTAAGATACATTGGAGACCATAGGATATGACATTGATAGGATACAGACACTCAAGCTAATTGGTGTACAAACTAACTTATTGAAAACTGAAAATGTTGAAAAAAATCGGGAGATATGCACAAACTAAAGCAAGACTGAAAGCTGGGAAAGACCAAGATTGTGCTGATAGATGGAGCATTTTGGAACAAGTGGCACCCATTTGCCGGGTTTTCACCATCTTGGCAGAGATTCTATTTTTGCTACCAAGGCACCTGTTTCCAGGTTTTCACCAAGGCACTTTTTCTTCTTTTTCATTTTTTTTGTATTTTTTCATTTTTTCAATTTTTTTGTACTTTTGATATTTTTTGATTTTTTTTTGTGAATCATCAAGGTGCCTATTGCTAGGTTTTCACCAAGATGTTCATTTTTTCAAGACTTTTTCTGATTTTTAAGATTTTTTTAGGATATTTACCAAGCACTGAATGCCTTAGGCGTAGAATTTCTTCAGATGGAGAATGTTGATTGGTTCTCGGAGCTACCTTCAGTCGTTGAGAGTTGATAGGCACCAGAGCTAAAAGTAGTAGTGATAACAAAGGGACCCAGCCAATTGGGTTCAAACTTGCCCTTGCGTTCTCGATGTGATTAATTTTTAGGATTTTCTCTCAACACTAGATCACCAACCTGAAATTCTCTGTGTCTGACTTTATTGTTGTAGCCTCTAGACATTCTTTTCTGATACACTCTGAGATGATCATACGCTGCTTGCCTGCACTCATCTAGTAATTCAAGTTCTTGTAACCTAGACACTCTATAGTCTTCATCAGTGACAAGTCCATGCATTCTGATTCTGAGTGATGGGATTTCAACCTCAATAGGCAGTACCACTTCAGACCCATAAACTAAAGTGAAAGGTGTAGCCCCAGTAGGTGTTTTGATACTTGTTCTGTAGGCTCATTCTGATACTTGTTCTGATACTAGTTTTGATACTGGTTTTGATACTAGTTGTGATACTTGTTTTGATACTGGTTGTGATACTTGTTCTGATAATTGTTCTGATACTGGTTCTGATACTTGTTCTGATAACTATTCTGATACTTGGTATACTTGATAGCATCTTTTTTCATTTGCAAACTCCCAAGGAAGATCATATCGTGCAGTCCCAATGTCTAGCAAGGTGGAGAACAAGAGGGATTAGCAAGCTAGTGGAAGAGATGGAAGACAAGAGAATGAAAGCTAATGAAGGGAAGAAATCCTCAAGGGAAAACTCCTCAAAAATACTCAAGCTAGGGAAAAATTGTCATGTAAAGCGCATTTGGACAAGCAATGAAAGGCCAGCATAGGATAAGTCACAAAAGCATAATGCCAAAGAAGGATAGGATGTAGTCCAAAGGAGTAGACATGTCAAGAGGCTTCATAGCACTGTGTTTTACTCTTTCTTTCTTTTTTTATTAGATCAAGACCAAAGGGGAAATGGATAGTGATAGGTAAAAATGAATGGAGGAAGATGGATATGAAGGCTAAATAGGAAGGGAATGAAAGCAAGATCGTCGTAAGATAGCTCACAAAATAGCCAAATGTAAATGTATAGATCAACATTGTCAAGATCAAAGAGAGAAGATGGAATGGATGAAATATGTAGAAGAACTACGCATGATGCCTGATTGCCAGGTTTTCATCATGGTACTTATCCAAGGTGCCACAAGGGAGTGGTTTTCACCATAGGATGAATTTATTTCTCTTTACTTTTGCTACCAAGGTGCTTGTTTCCAAGTTTTCACCAAGGCACATTTTCAATTTTTTTAATTTTTTTTTTAATTTCTTTTATTTTTAATTTTTGGAAGAAGACAAGATTTTTAGATAGTGCTCCTTGAAAGGATAAACCATGATATACCAAGGATTCAAATGATATGCTCAAAGATGCTGATAGGGAAAGGGAGATGGAAGAGAAAAATGGAGGATAAAGTTTTATGTAAAGCGAGTGAGGTTGGAAGATAGGAGGAATAGACAAATGAGGAAAAAGGATAGAAAGTAGAAGGATAATGAATGGAAGGACTGTGAAAGGGATGATGGAAAGGAAGGCAAGCTCAACATCAATACATACCTTGAAGGGTGGTGAGAGGATGGAGGAATTGTGAATGAAGGAATACGTGAAGGAATATGGTGAATGGATAGCAGAGGTTGAGGTTTGGGCGCATGAAATGGAAGAATATTTTTGGAAGGAGATGTAGTGGAAGCCTTTGGAAGCTTGAATGTCAATTTCACTTTTTGTTCAACACCAGACTCTTTCAAGAGAGACTTTGGAATCCATATAGTCGTAGGCTTTTTATTTCCTTTTGATGATCTAGAGAGAATATCTTCAATGATGGATTTTGGAACCCATACTTGTCTTGTAGTTTTTTTCTTAGATATCTCTTTTGAATTTATGCCTCCATGTCGTTTAGAGGAGACATGGTGATCTTCTCTTTTTGATGGATTCTTGTATTGCTTCTTTTTCTTATATTGAACATTCAAGTTACTTCCAAAAGACTTGGGATTTGTGGAAGAGGGAGGATATGACTGGTTTAGATGGGTGGGTGGATGAAAAGGATTCAAGGGTATGCATCTATGTTGATCTTGAGGAAAGATGGGAGATGGAGGTATGTAAGGACTTAAGATGGATGGAAAATTAGGAGAGTTAGGAGGGGAAAATGAAGGGACATAAGGACCCAAGATGGAAGGAAGGTGTGAAGATCTTTGTAGTGGTCGAAGAGGTTCAAGGATGGAAGTGGAAGACGCAAAAGGATAATCAATAAGTTCATCAGCATCTATATGACAACCAAGGATATCAGCATCTTTAGAGTGAGCATTAGAATTTTCAATAGAATCAAGTACATCTTGAATATGAGCACCTTCTTTGATAGGATTGTTCAAAGCTTGCAAAGACTTAGGAATAGTAGAAAGTGGAAGCGAACATGGAGTGGTAGAATAAGAAGATGGAAGACTTTGATCTTGACAAGGATCTTTGGATAGCATAAGCACATAATTTTTCTCTTGATTGTCAATGGGCTTAACATTGGAAGTAACAACACCATTTTTACCAACCTTAATGGAAGTATCATCTTTGGAAAGTGCAAGTGTAGTAAGGTTAAAAGAACCTTGAGGTGGATAAGAGACATCATGAAAAAGATTGGATAACATGGAGGGTTCTTGATCTTGATCTTTCTTTATGTTCTTTTCTTCATCATTTATGGAGTCCTCTTGACATGAAGCCACTTCTAAGGACAAGGAAGCATGTTGGGATTGTATGGAAAACTGTTGCAGAGATGGTGGAGGACTAGCTGAAGTAGGGATTATAGCATATGAAGGCTTAGGTTCTTTAGGTTTATCATTACTAAAAGTATTTGCAGCCAAGTGAAGGTTAGCTGGAGTATCTTTAAGAGGTAGCCCTGGAGGATAACTATAGGGAGCCACATGAAAAGTATCAGGGCTTGTGTCGGATGAAGGTTCTGTGAAAGATGTGAAAGACTCGGAAGCTTTAAGAAATGTATGGGTATTGGAGGAAGTAGGGGATGGAAGGGAACCATCACCAGACAAAGGTTCAACATTAACATGATCTTGCTTGAGAGTGTAATCTTTATTTTCAGCTGGAGTGTTCTTAGAGGAGAGATCCTTATAGTATTGACGTTTCAAGCTAGCACGATGTATTTTATAGTCCTCAGCAGTAGTAGATGGATCATAATCAAGGTATTGTCCACAAAAGCCATCAAAGTCTCTTTCAAAATCAGAATCATATGGATCACCATCATGATCTATCCAATGTGACGGCCCATTTGTAGTAAGCAGGAATGAACGATGAGGAGGACTCTTAGGAACAGCGGTGTCATAGGTATCATTACATTGTCTGTCATCATAGTCATCATAGTCTCCAAAGCTAGATGTGTCACTCTCCATGGAAGAGGTATCATATTGCTCAAATTTTTTCTGGGGGCATGGTGACATGTACAAGTCTTTATCAAATGGAAAAGAGTATAGAGATTCCATGGAGAACTTTTTAGGTTCTTTTTCTTTCTCAAGTTTGTCAAGATGGACTTACATAGCTTGTAGCTGCTTCATCATAGCGGCAATCAGAATTTCTTCCTCATATGTACTGATTCTTTGAGACATGTGTATTGATTTTCAATAGCTACTGATTTGTTCTTGACACAATGATATTTTTGACAGATTCTGGAACTAGGCTGGGAACATTGGATATCTTGCAATTTGACAATTTCTGACAACTCTCTCAAATTTTTCCAAATGACACTCTGCAAACTCATACGACACTGGGTAGTCTATGAAATGACAGTTGCTAAACTCGTATGACAGTTGGGTAGCAATGAAACGACAGTTGACAAAACTCATACGATAGTTGCTAATAGGGTTTTGACTTTCTTGAATTTGCTAGTTTGAAAACTCATACGACACTAGGTTCTCAATCGTACGACAGATGGGCAATACTGAAATGAGACTTGACAAAACTCGTACCACTTTTGACTTCTTGAAATTACTTTTGACTCTAGAAAGATTTTACGTCAATTTTTGCAAAATTTAAGGTCTTCAATTTTGGATTGTTTGCAAATTGTACTATCCAGATTTTGAAGGTTATACTAGATTTGAACATTTTTAATAGCCAAGTAGATAAACAAGCACGCAGAATAGCAAGCAAGTGATTCCAAGCACGTCTGAAAACAATGAACAAGGGCAAAAGAAACCTTGCACATGAACAATCAAATGACCAAATTGTGCTAATCCCTGAGAGTACTAATTGTGTATGTTCTGAAAAGTTTTGCAATAACACACATATACTTGAAAATGAAAAATTGGCCTCTCTAGGGTTTTTAGTAATGGCTTGACTCTGCAACTTTTATGATTCAAAGGGGTGAACTCCAATCCCGTCGCACCAGGGTTTTGACATAGTCCAAGAACTTAATCTTCAAGAGCTGCTAGGGAGATCTGACAACCCAACAATGAACCATACCTGTGGAGATTTCTTCCACAAGGACATTTATATAGCGGCTGTCACTACCATGGAAAAAATGGCTATTACCACTTGAGGTTCTGTCAACGCAGTTTTCCCTATGAAGGGATTGTCCGCTACGGTTAACCCTCTCTAAAGGTGACTCATAGATTTATACCACAAGGGGACTTGGCTCCAGATCCAAGATTTTTGACACCTTTTCACTTTTAACCCAAACAAAGCAAGCAGATTAATCCAACACGCTAAGACAAAGTTTTGTTCCACCAAGGTCTATGATATCAACTCCACGTGATCTATCAACCTCTCCGGGGAGAGAATGTATCAATCAATAAGAGAAGACGCACTAACCAATTTTGATTCACCAAAGCTCATGATATCAACCCCACATGATCTATCAACCTCTCCGGAGAGAGAATGTGTCGATCAATAAGAGAAGACTCACTAACCAAGTTGAATGTAAAACGCACTAAGTATCCTCCCTACCTACAAGGATTCTATCGTCAAGAAAGATTTCTCTAGGAATCCAATCTCTCAAGAATCACGACTAGTGTTCATAGGGCCTAATTACTATGTGAGCACAAATATATTCCCGAAAGCAAATCTACCAAAAGTACCCAAAAAGTAGAAAGAGGAACACTTAACGCTTAAAGTGAATATGAGATGAGTCCACAAGGTGGAACACTTAACACCTCACACAAGCTGAAAATGAGTCCCCAACTTAGAAAACAAGTGAGTTCCTAAAAGCACAAAAGGGTTGCCAAGTGGAACACTTAACGCTTCTCTCCTGTTGACCCCTCCCCTTTATGGCGCTGAGATTGCAACCACGGGGTGGAAATGAGGGGCCGGCGGATTAGCGAGTCCAATAACCCAAGATAGCAATCAAGATCAATCACAAGTATCTAAGACTACTTAATGAATCCTTAAGGGGTCACAACCTAGTATCAATTATGCAAGTGTGTAAAACAAAAGCATGAAAAGAATCACCCAAGCTAGACACGAGAGATTTATTTTAAGTCTCAAATCGAAATGTCATTAGATGAAAGAGAATACCTGAGATCCTTGCAACGTGCTTAGTAGATTTTACCTAATTTTTAGTAATTTTTGTTGAGCTTTTCCATGCAAGCAAGTGACGAACTCTCCAACAAGCAAACAAGCAAACAAGATATGCAAAATATATTCAACTTATGAAAACCATAGGGTTAGCTCTAAAAATCAATTATTATCAGCAATAATAACCAGCAATTAACCCAAATGACAACTCATATCATTCATTGAACCATGTAAAAAAAATAAGTGCATACCCATCACAAAACTTTATTTTTTTTGCTGCATTTGACCTAGTCAACAAGATCTGATTTTATTGATATGATTTTGGCCACAAAAATAGAAATTCAGAATAGAGGCCCCTACTAAAAAATAGAGAGCTTTCCAAAAATGCAAAAATTTAAAAAAAATCTCTTCATTTGTGCCCTAGAGACCTATTTTATCAAAACAGACCAATTTTTGCAAATTGACTATTTGAGCTACTAAATTTCATCCAAATTTAAAATACAAAGAATAGACCCCCTATAGAATTTTAAGGGCTTTTCGAAAATGTAAAAATTTCCAAAAAATATTCTAATTTGCACCAAAAATTAATTTTTTTATGAAAAATCAAAAAAAATTTATTAAAAATATAACACATTTCAGAAAATTTTAAATTTTTTATCGAAGCTTCCCTGATATGTCACCAATCTGCAAAAACAATTTCACACCAAAAATCCAAGCCGTTTGGGAGATAAAATTAAATTTTTGAAACTTTGGGGTTTTAGCTCCCCAAAAAAATCAAAGCCAGCATGCAAAGGTGGGTTGCCCCACGGTGGGCGCCAGAAATGTGTGTGTGAAAATTGTACCTGATCTGTAGACACAACACTCCAGTAAAACATTAGAGGTTAGCAAAAATGAAATCGTGCAAAATTGAAAGCTAAACTAACCAAGCGATTTACTGCCTTCTAGTAGGTGCGAGATTGATGTTCTCAGATTGTTTATCGAGATCAGTGACTTAGATGACACCTAAATAAAGGATTTGAATGCAATTGATCTAGATATGAGATTGAATGCAATTAATCTATATTTTTGATATTTTCTATGCAATAAGAATGATAAAAACTGATATGAATCTATGCTAATATGAAATTGATATGCTATGAATGCTATTGAAAATTGATATGCAATGCTAATCTAACAATGATATACAATATGAATGCAAAAATAAAATTGATCTCACAAAAATGTCGATTCGCAAGAGCTTTGATTCTTCAATTCCAATTCTCCAGCGTGATTGTGCAAAAATATGAGATGCTTGGATGCAAATTTGAGAGATGATTGAGAGATGAATTATGAAGAGATGAGCCTTGTTTTTATAGAAATCCAAGACTTTGGAGGTGCATGAAAAAAAGCCATAAATCACTCAAATAACTCAGGTCGATTTTTGAATTATTTTTAAATAAAAGATAATTAACTCACAAAAACATGCAAAAGCTAAGTTTTAACTCAAAATAGAGTTTAGCTTTAATTGATAATTGATAGTTGTTTGCTTTTATGATTGTGCATGTTTTATTTATGAATTAATTTAATAATAAAGTGATTTATTTCCAACTTAACTGCTTTTAAAAATAAAACAATTGATTTATGGGTTAATCAATTATTTAATCAAACTTTTATTAAAAACTATATTATTAAATAATGACAACTTGCTTTAATTAATTAAATAAAAATTTAATCAATTATTCATAGGATATTTGGATTTATTGTCAAAATTAAATAATACAATTAATAATAGATAGAATTAAATTTAATTACATAATTAAGTGGCAAGATATTAAATCTAATTAATTAAATATGAAAATATTCAATTAATCAAACTTTAGGATAAATGTGATTCATTGCTAAATAATTATAAAATTAAAGATAATTATGATGATTAGGAATATTGCTAGGAATATTCCCCGACATAGAATTTAAGATAATCAATTAGGATTCGATGATGTTTAGATGTGCCTTAGATTAGGACTTTGATGTCGATTTCATTCGAATTGTTGATATAGAAGATGAATAAACTTATAGCCCATTTTTGGGGTATTACAGGTACCATCCCCACTAGGGTTTTCCCTTGGCCAGGGTTTCCTCAAGAACAACTAGTGTGTTATGAGTTCTTTAGTTTTATTGCTATGCTTGCTGTTTAGCTTCTTATGTTATGCATGTATTAAGATAATCTATTATATCCATAATTGGGCAAAAGTAAAAGTTTGTAGAATACTGATTCACCCCCCCTCTCAGTATTCCCTATTTCTAACAGAAGTGTCAGTGACCCTTTTGACAATCAGGCTACCAGTGAGATCACCCCTAGTAATCTTCTTTCCCTTGTTACTTCCATTCTTCTTTACAGACCACATGACCAAAGCTTGATGGTCATTACTGAAAGTGACACCTTTGATGGCTTGCTCTACCTCCTCCCTGGTCTTATGAATGGGTGTGGTCTATTTCCTGACAACATCCAAGACTATTGCATCAGCTATATCCCATTCTAGAAGGATAAGCACTCCCGAGTTTCTTACCAATTTTCTCCCTTGTTCTAAGGTAACTTTCTCAAACCTCTCTCTCATTTCTTTTCTAACCTCATCCTGTATGATTTTGAGATCCTTATCTAGATTCTCCTCGTACCTTTTTTCACAAGTTTCTTCAAATTGACTGATGTTTAATTTCTATAAGAATTGCATGAATGCTCTAGCCTTTACAAAGGCATCATCAGCTAAAAATTCATCACAAGGTTGTTTGATTATAGGGTCCAATTCAATGTCTGCCATCTCTCCCACTGTCAGATCTAGTTTAGGTTCTTTTGGTGGCTTTGGCACGCCCTCATTTATTTCCTCATAGGTCATAAAAATTTGACCTAGAGATCCCAATTGTTGGACCTTCTCTGTGACCTCTTGATCATCCATGATATTCAGAGGTGATTGGGAAGGAGAGTAAACTTCCTCAACATGTTGAGGCCTCTCTTCTAGCTTTTTTCTCTTGGTAGGAGGTGGGGAATCAGGGACATTTTTAGTAGGTTGATCTTGAGGTGAATTAGGAATTTCCACAACCTCCTTGTGTTTCTCTACCTGATTTTATGTGGAAGGGACATCCTTATTTTTTGTTTTTTTCTTCTTGTCAGGCTTTGGTACTATCACATTGTAACCAGTTCTCTTCTCCACCATGTATCTGCCTGGGGGCAAAACCTTTACAAATGTAGGTTTTCTTAATAGTGATTTAGCCTTCTATGGGTTCTCCCTCATGGCTTTCTCCTTTTTCTCATTGAGGGTTTGATAAATCTCCTTAAAATGTTCCATGAGAGTGTCTATCTTTTTACCCATGGGATTTATGCTCTTTACTGGATCATATCCCTAATCAAATTGTTGGACAAACTCCAAAGTATTCTTATACACCAGCCACTTCTCTTTTCTGATTTCCTGCTCTTGTATGTTAGGGATATTTTTTATTATATCCTCAAGATATTTAAAAACATGATTTATAAAAAAGCAGCTGACCTTTATCTTAAATATTTCATTATAAAACCCCTCAAGGTCTGCTGTCCTAATAACTAAAGTATCCATATGATATGGTGCCAAGACTTGATCCATATACAACCATCCACCCTTTGTGATTATAAATTGATGGGAAACTATAACATTTGGGAATAGAGTTCCTCTACCCTTACCTGCAAGAGTGTTCTTTTCAATATCTCCCAGTTGTCTAATGAATTATGCAATACTTATCTTGAGGGGGATTTGATAAGGTAAAATAATGGAGCCCCTTTAAAACCATATAATCTGATAATAGTAGAAATAGGGTAAAAAATGAAATCCTCCCAATTATGCACAATTTTGAGGCCCTGGGAAAATTTATTTGGCCTGACAAGTTCAGCTAAGGTAGTTGGGATTCTTGGGTTTTCAAGGACAAAAAATTTCCTTAGTCTGGATGCAAAGCATCTATCAAAATTAATGAGGCTATGATCCTGCCTAGCCCATATCATGGTGAGGTTCCACAATTAGACTGGCATGTCTTCACCATCCTTTTGTCTCAATAGGTCCATCTCCTACTCAAAGTAACTGGTACCCTTAAATAAGAACATATACATCATACAAGAATACCAGCAGAATGGCTTATCAACTTTGTTTTTCTAGATTCCTTTTAATCCATTATGAATTAAATCAGCAATGTAAGGGGCATAGTCAAAAGTAACTAATAGGTACAGGTGTAAAATTTAGACTATCATGTACATCAGATGCACTAGTATCCTTTCCTCCACATCTTCTCCAAAGATTTGACAAAGTGACGAGTATGCACCTTTAGCTCTTAAGTTAAAACAATCTATTTTGAAGGTCTCTTGTGTACTTTGTCCCATAGCAATGATTCCCCCAATATTGTCACAAAATTCCTTTCACTAGTATATTTGAGACCTTTTTCTGATGGTCGAACATCCGAATTTAGACACCACTCGACGTTGTAGTTTTGCAGTCAAAAAAATTGACGGTTCTATTAGGCATCGTAATTATGACAACCATGGCTGTCACAAAAAGAAGGTGCCAACATAGAGAACCTGTCATTAGACCTATTTTTGGTCATTGAAATTGGGATGCCTACCTATCACAACAAATAAAAAATTACGACGACCCGTCAGAATCTTCCAACGAGTAGCCGTAGTTTGTAAGATGTTTGTTGACGGAAATGCTTTTAATGCAATAGATATCCATCATAAGTTTAAAATGCATATCCGTCGTTTGTGGTTTGTAACAATGACTATGCTGTACATGTGATGGACATGCGCTGGACATTTACAATGGATATCCATCATTTATAGTTATTTTCTAACAGCGATGTTGTTAATGTGACAAAGAGATGTCAGATGTTTGTGACAGATAACCGTCGCTATTTTGAAGTCGTCGTAGTTATGACGACAATCAATATATATATATATATATATATATATATATATATATATATATATATATATATATATATATATATATATATATATATATATATATATATATATATATATATATATATATGTATATATATGTGTATGTATGTATATATATATATGTATATATATGTATATATATGTATATATATATATATATATATGTATATATATATATATATATGTATATATATATATATCTATATATATATATACATATATACATATATACATATATATATATATACATATACATATATATATATATGTATATATATATATATATATATATGTATATATATATATATATTTGCCGATCGAGTTGGTATCAATTCAGAATGGTGTTCTTGCAGATCTGGTTCCTGCTCATGATTTGGTTATGGATCATTCAGAGATAACTTTGCAGTAGATTTTGTAGTGGCTCATGGATTATTGAGTCGATTCTAGAGACTTGGATCTGGAATGGATCCTACCAAATCAAGACTTGTGACAGTGACTGCTCCAACATAATTTAGAGATAACTTTGTAGTAGATTCAGTAGCAGCTCATGGATTATTGAGTCAAGTCTAGAGACTTGGATTTGGAATGGATCCTACCATATCAAGACTTGTGATAGAGACTACTCTAGCACAAGAAGCTAGTGCGGCGATCAGAGATGCATTCTTCCTGATGTGTTCATGGGATATATACGAACCTAATTGCATTCAGATCTAATTCAAGTGACTTCTTGACTTCTTTGGTCTGAATTTGATGTGCGAGTTCATGGTACGGTCTATGGTGTTTCTTTGCGATTGGGTTCTTAATAGAGATCTGTTGATTTGGTAGCCATTGAGATGGATCGATATATATTTGTCATACGTGGATTGAGATCTTAAATTATTGAGCTTCTCTTTGTTTCAAGAATAGTTTAACATTCTCTACTTAACAAGGCCAACCACGTGAAGGTGGAAGCTCATCTGACCCCTCCTAGGAGCCTCTTATAACCCTTTACGACATTTTAAGATATCTAAGATGTATTCTTAGGAATCGTAAAGTGTCATAAAGTGTCATAAGGGGTCCTGGGACACAACAGATGAGAAACATAAATGTAGGCATCATGGTCATAATTTTTTGGAAACAAAACATAATTGAGTGATATACCCAGATGATGCAACACAACTACTCCTCTAGTTCCATGTCTATACTGCGTAAACAAAACCCAAAGTTAAAGAATAAATTTAGAGAGCGCAGAAGAGTGATAACAACTGAAATAATATAGGGACCTGTATTACTTTGGTCATTCTCACTCTCCTCCGCTCTCTAAATTTATTTTTTATCTATGGATTTTGTTTACCACAGTGTAAACTTAGAACTAGAGGAGTGATATATAGTTGTGTTGCATCATCTAGGTTGATGAAGGGTGCTCCCCTTAATAACAAAAACACATAACAGAAATAGAGAAACAACAACAATATGCAAGAATAGAAAATTGGCTTCTTATTATCTCCACAAATGTGGAATTACAAACTTTCAGAATTACAATATGCAAAACCACATGGGCATTCCTTTACAATATTCTGTAGGACAAAGCCTTGAACTATTACCCAGATCTACTACCCAGAACTATTCTGAACTGCCTAAGACAATAATACAGCCTTCCTTATCTAGGCAATTTTCCACCGTCTGGGAAGGTTCCAGAATTTTAGCCAATAAGGCTGACCAAACTTAGAATTATTTTATTTTACATTTTATTACATCATATTCGGCTCAAGATAACCTTTGAAACCTGAACAGAAATTTTGAAGAAAATTATTTTTCGCCATTTTAGGTGGCCCAACTTCCGAAGACCATAAGTCATCACCAGTTGACCCGATCGGCTATTATAACCCCATTTTGGAAACGCCACGAAGCGCTCTATAGGCTTGACCAGCGCAAGCACCCGTCATCCAAATTTTTGACCTCATCCGGGGCCTCTAAAGCCTTCAAAACTGAGTTCAAAGTTTCTGTACCCTTCTGCCAATACCGAAAATCTTCAATATCTTCCAATATACACTTGATCTGGCAATAAAACTTTACTGGCAGACTTATATGACCAAAATGAACCTCCAAGAAAGAAATTAGATCATTCTAAGCACATACAAAAATTACCAAAAATAGTAACTTTCCATAAATAGCAGCTCTGCACAAAATAACCCTTATTGAATATAAAAATAGAAATATTTTTTTGGGTGATGGAAGATTGCTCTTACACCCAGGATGCTCCTGCATCATAGGTATACCATTCAATTATGGTGTGTCTCTAAAAAATTATGATTATGATGCCTACATTTATGTTTATTAGCTGTTGTGATATCTACATTTATGTTTCTCATTTGTCATGTTTATGTGCATGTTCTTTATGTGTATCTACTAGAAATTCTTAAAAAAAAATTCAGTATCTAGAATAGCCCTCTGTTAACCACATTTACGCATATGGTCCCAACAAAGTAGTGCACAAACTACACAAAGAAGACATTGCAGAAATATGATTTCTATTTTTCCATTGAAGCAATCTTGGTGGCACTAGCTGCCTCTTAAGCCTCGCACAAGTTGCACTCATTTCTTACATCAGGTATAAATGTAGATGGGATAGATGTAAATGTGGTTTTATTGACCCACCAAAAGTATTGACATCCAGTATTTCCCTGACAATACCAAATGTACAGTAGTTCTTCATAAAATGATTAGTTGTCACATTATTTTTAAACATAAAATATAATTACGTATCCAGACCTTTTTCCTATTTAGGGAAACCCAAAATTGATGCCCATGATTACTTTTTTATGTGACGTCTTCAACATGCATGGGCCAACACCACATTAACACATAGGCACATTGATCGAAGTCATCGATGCTATTTCGAGAAATATTGCATTATCACAAATATTGCATTATCATTATTTTGTTTATTCATACTAATTATAATTACAATAAAAAGAAACATACTAATGTAGACTTGCACATTTTTTGGCCAAGTCAAAGTCTTTGGTTTAAATCACTAGACACTCAAAATAAAATGACAAACCAAAGACAACCATGCAATTGTAAAGAAAGGTAATTTTCTTAACCACGTCACTAATTTGTGCATGTCTAAATACTAGTGTCTTTTAAGTGATTTGATTCTATTCATGCCCACTACAAATGAGAACAGTCTTAACTAGTGAGGTTGTTTAAGCATATAGAGATTAAATACAATCTTTTAGAATGAAATTTATCTTACTAAAAGATCAAAGATATATAAGTAGGACATATAAAACAAGGTGAATAAGAGTAGTACATATAAAACAATCATTAGAATATGCCAAACATCTGGCATAATTGTATATTTCATTCATGTTATTGATATTCTTCTTCATCCATCTCATCATCAAGATCGTCATTATCAATGACATCATCACCACCACTATTATCGTCATTGTCATCATCACCATCAACATCATCATCATCCTCATCCTCATCAATAGTAGCATCATCCTCATCAGTAGCAGCATCATCATCATCATCAGTAGGAGAATCATCATCATCTTCTTCTTCATATTCATCTTCAACTAGCTCTCGATCATGATCTGGTTCTACATCATCTTCCACTTCTTCATCTTCCTCGGTATCTTATTTCATCGCATTATACTTTATCGGTCTTCCTCTTGGATAATTTCTAACAACAAATGACCGACCTAGTTTATGTGGAACCTTTGAGTAAAATACCTGCTCACATTGGCTTGGAAGAACATAGGGCTCTTCTCCAACTGGCTCAAACAACCTTGTATTAATCATTGGAAATTCATTGTCATGTTCAATAACAGTTCTATTAGGATCATTTTTATTGAGTCGTAGTCTATATCATTTCACAACAAAGAAAACTAATTTGAAAGAATTAAAGTTGCAGTCAAGTATATCAACCAAAATACCATAGTATCGATTTTGCGACTCTCGAGGATGTAAGTCATTTTTAGATGAAATATTAGTCACCTAGAACACTGCACTTATCCCAGAATCACAAGTTCTCTTCATGTCATCCATCTTTTTGATGTGAAATTTATAACCATTGCAAAACATAGCCTTGTGGTGTTTCACCTGTAATAATGTCAAACATGTATAAATTATTGCATCACAAGTTGAAAAACATATGATTGATTAATTAAAAAATTTATAAGTACCCGGTGATCGCTTAAACCATATGCTAAATCTATTTCTTTTTGTGTAACATTGGGATCTCCATTGTGATGAGTTTGTATAATTAATGAAGACATGGATTCCCATGTTAATCTATGACCATCATGTTGACATCGTTCAATCCATGCTATCATCGAATCTTGATTATTTGTAATAAAAAAATATATTGCATCCCACTCTTTAGTAGCTATACAAAAGTAAATAGATGACTTACAATAGATTTATTTTGAAGATTAAGAATTAATTTACTACAATAACATTCTCATAATTTATTACCTTTCAATTTTCTAAATTTATCGTTTCCCACCAAGTACTCCCCTTCAAATTTTTTAATTGAGTCAAGATCCCAAATGCAATCTATATGGGTCTTTGCTGCAAGATTAAGAAGTTATTGAGTAACGTACACCATCATCTGGTATACCATATATCCCTCAACCATAGAACCCTCGGGACATGCTTTTTATCATACCAAACCTTTCAAAAATTTCAAGTGTTTGTCAACCATCCACATTGACCTAGCATGTATAAGTCTACACAATTCAATCTCCTCAACTTGGTGTATGAGGTAGTGTTCTTGTGCATTGAAAAAAGCTGGAGGTAAACACTTTTTCATTTCACACATTAATTGACAAATTCTTTTCTTCCAATATTTTATATCTTCTTTATGGATTTCTTTAGATGACAACCACCTACAAGGGATTCAAGACATAAACATATAAATATGAGACTTTACAATATATTACTTGTTTGATATTATTGTTTGATATATTGAATAAATATCACTTCTTACCTTATGTATTTTCCAAGATCATATATCACTTATTTGATATTATTGTCAAAGTTTTCTGGTAGAGATAGGGGTAGAAAATATTGCAACAATTGTCAAACGATCATTTCATACAATAAAAATTGAATGCAATTACACAAATATATTGTAAATACAAAAGACTGTGACTTACCTTGATGAAGGTATGCCAATCATGTGTTTTCATCCTTGACCCAAAATCATTTTTCTTTGATATGAAATTGCTTATATCCGCAGCAAATCCTGTAGGAAATCAAATTTTTCGAATCACTTCTTTTATGGCATTACTTTTTTGCTCTGTTAATAACCAAGGAAGAGCACTTGCATTAATCAGGTCTCCATTTCTATTTGATTCAATGATATTTTTTATTGGATGATTCGAATCATGAATGTCACTACAAATTTTGCCAAGTTTTTCTTTGTCATGCCTTCCGTCTAATATTTTCCACAGTGTCTGTACTACATTCTTTCCAATATGCATAGTATCAAACAAATGCATAATTTGTAGATGCTCATAGTAGGGAAGCCTACTAAATTCTCTAGGATAATATTTTAGTCCCTTTGGAAGATGGTCGATGATGCCTTCACGACCTTCAAGATCATCAACTACATAATTAGCCAACAAAACATAATCAAAATATATAATTTTCAAATATCGACCATTATGTGGAATGATATTACCTTGAATTCTATTATATTCCAACTTCCATAGGTGAAGTGTCATTCTTTGGGGCTTTGATGTAGTCTCTTCTTTCCCATTGAAAAGATGACTTTCTACACTTCAATACTTATGATTTATGGGGAGGAACTGCCTATACTCATCAAACGTCTATTTTTAAAATTTTTTGGAATGACGGGATTTCATGTTTGGACCACACATTGGACATGCAAATTTTTCCTTTGTTTGAAGACCTACAAGATAATGATAAAATTAGATTAAATATGTATATTTTTAGAATTTGAATTATCTCGTACAACTAGAATTCACCATAACATACCACAGAAATGTGTCAAACTTGGAGCATCATGATTTATCCACACAAGAATTGCATTGAATTGAAATTCTCTTTGTCCAATTGGTCGGGAGATGTCATAAATAGTGAAACCATTCTATAACACCAAGAACTCATTGATAAGAGGTGCAATATATATATTCATATCTTTCACTTGGTACTTACCTAGTTAAATTAACAACAACATCAGATAATTATTGTGGCCATTTCACTCCAAGAATTATAATTACATGTAGATAAATATAACATAATAAGATACTTGGAACAATTATTTTCAACATAATGTGCTCCCTCTTTATTGACATCCATGAAGGAAGGTTATTATTTATAACAAAAATAGGCCACACCGACCAAATGGATCTCATCTCTCCATGCGGATTGACACCGTCTACTACCAAAGAAAGCTTGAGATTTTGAGGTTACTCTTTAAAGTGTGGCCACTTTTCCTCTATGTCCATAAATGATGAACCATCCGCAGGTATTCAAATAATGTCATCTTGAATCCTGCCACCTGAATGGTAATCCATAAATTGTGCCAAGCTATTACACTTGAATAATTGTTTCAGACATGGAATAATTGGGATGTGATGAAGAATCTCGTGAGGCACCTTTTTTGTCACTTGATCATCTCGATATCTGCTTGTATGGAATTCAGGGCATTTTGTTGCATTTTCATGTTGTTTATAATAAATAATATGATCTTCAGGACAAGCATCTATTTTTTGATACTCCATTCCAACATGTTTCATAGTGGCAGATAATTCTTGGTACGAGCGAGGGAGAACATTTTATGGTGGTAACAGAAAGTCACCTATCAATCTGCAACAAATAAAATAAGTTATTACTATAAATAATCTGAATGGTACATGTTTCACCTTTTATAGACTATAATGACATATATGACAAACCTTAGCATACGTGACATTGCTATGTTGGATAAACCATTCATAACCTTCAAATTCACCAACAAAAATACAATAGAGAGAAGATTAGATTAGGAGCCTTCGTAAAGGGTCATGTCCACCTTCTCAAGTAGAGGTATATCATGGACATTGTCATGTCATCCTCATCATAATCATCATCATTAGCAGAAGTAGTAGCACCAACAACACCAGTACCAAATGTATCAATGATCAATGCATTCATACCATCATCTTCAAATGTGTTTTCTGGTGCATGATCATCATCTTCCATGGGATCATGATCTTCAACTTCAATACTCACACCTCCATGTTCCTCTATTCACACTGGGGAGATCGACCTATATAAAAATGATGATAATTAAACCTCCTTCCATGGTTCACATATATATTAATTGTGAAAACAATATAAAAAACAACTTACCATTGGATTATAATCAAACCCCCCTTCCATGTGACGATTCTCCCTATAATGTCTCTTTGCTGTTTTGATTTTGATTCTTCTTGTGTTTAAGTCGTTACAACTTTTGTATGGACAATAAAATTTGTCATTGCCTTCTTTTTGAGAGTTAGATAACAATCTAGCGATTGTCTCCCTATTTTTATCAAATTCCTTTGTATTATCTAACATGATCATTAATGTGTATATCTACAAAACAAATTGGAGATGCCTCCTTTCATTACCTTCATGTCACCTTCTTATAGCTTCTCATTTTTTGATATATTTTACCAAAAGCTTTGTAGGAAACCAAGTAAGGAGTATTCTTGAGTTCAAACACATTGAGCTACTACAACTAAATTATAAATCATGGATTCACTATAAAATTAAAACTAAATAGGGACATAAGTAATACATTTTGCATTATTACTTCATCATGATGATAAAAATTTCATTGGATCAAAGCACATAAAAATTCAAAATAGTAGGATATCTTAATCTTTATGAGCTCAAATTCAAAATAGTAAACGCATTATTTTATTACTGATGTCCCTATTTGATCTAATAGCATCAATATAACAAACAGAGCACTGACCAATCAAATAGGGACATGAGGTGCTCAAACAATGAGCTCATAAAATAATATATTTAGTCTTAATAAAATCTTATAAAACAACATATTGCGTGAAGTGTTTGATCTCTCTTTATTTATTTTGTTGTTGATATTCACTATGTGGTACTCCCTGTTTATGATCATTTCATGAGGAAATATCTTGATAGCTTGCGGGCTACAAGCTAGGGCATCATGCATTATTTATGAGCTCACTGTTTGAGCACCGACCAATCAAATAAGGACATGAGGTGCTCAAATAGTGAGCTCATAAAAAATGCATGATGCCCTAGTTGTATGTAGTTATCTCTTCTATAATGATGGAGGAGTGAAAGGTAATGATCAATGAGGTTGCTTCTATTAGATCATACATTAATACACTTACTATTTTGAATTTGAGCTTGGGTATCATGTAATGTTATTGCTATCATTGCATGCTGGCTATTGTTGTGCACCATATATTGTGTTATACACTATTTATTTCATTGAGACTATGAGCTATTGTAGTTGACTACATTCTTTTGGGGTCTAATCTATTGTAGTTGTTTCTTTTTTCTTTGAATCATTGTTTACAATTAATTTTGATGCAATATTTTTGTGAAGAACAAGAAAAAAATGGTGAATGAGTGTATTTGACAAAGATAAACATGACATATTTTGTTGGTTTGATTGAGTTGGCTTGGTACCATTTACATGGCCTAGCCAAATATTAAACAGTGAGCTCATGAACAATGTATGATACCCTAGCTTGCAACCCGTGAGCCATCAAGATATTTCCTCATGAAATGATCATAAACATGGAGTACCACATAGTGAATATCAACACCAAAACAAATAAAGAAAGATCAAACACTTCACACAATGCCTTGAAGGTAATGGAAACAATGCCCTAGCTCTCAAAGCTTGCAGGTCATCAAACATTCTAAATAAAAAGATGTAAACAATGCTAGTATTAAACAGTGAGCTCATGAACAATATATCATGCCCTAGCTTGCAGCAGCCCATGAGCCACCAAGACATTTCCTCATGAAATGATCATAAACAAGGAGTACCACATAGTGTATTATTTTATTACTGATGTCCCTATTTGATCTAATAGCATCAATATAACAAACATTGTACCAACCAATCAAATAGGGACATGAGGTGCTCAAACAATGAGTTCATAAAATAATATATTTAGTCTTAATAAAATTTTATAAAGAAACATATATTGTGTGAAGTGTTTGATCTCTCTTTATTTATTTTTTATTGATATTCACTATGTGGTACTCCCCATTTATGATCAAATAGACAAAGCTCGAATGCCTACCTCAAGTGTTAGTGCTCTCTTCCCACATGGTGTTGGCCTCTTCATGCATGCCAAACTCGAATGCCCTCTTCACGCCACACAAAAGTGCAGTGTTGTATTCGCAACAGCTCTTCGAATTCACAAATTACAAATGACACTTTCTTTTTTCTTTCTTTTTTTATTTATAACCAAATGGGTGTCGCAATTTATGAACTCACTATTTGAGCACTGGCCAATCAAATAGGGACATGAGGTGCTCAAATAGTGAGCTCATAAATAATGCATGATGCCCTATTTGTAGGTAGTTATCTCTTCTATAATGATGAAGGAGTGAAAGGTAATGATCAATGAGTTTGTTGCTATTAGATTATACATTAATACACTTACTATTTTGAATTTGAGCTTAGGCATCATGTAATGTTATTATTGTCATTGCATGTTTGCTGCTGTTGTGCACCATATATTATTTTATACACATAGAACAATAGATTTGGGGACTTAGACTTATGTTCAATCCTTAGTAATTGTTTGGGGAACTAATTACTAGATGAGTGACTATAGTACCCTAGTTTGCATTATTAGATGATCTTGTTTAATTTGTGTTCATTTCTTGCAAAGATACATGTAAAGGAAAATAAATTTTTGCATCTAAAGATTACATGTATATATATGAAAAATAACTTGTATATACTATACAAGGAAAATAACTTTTAAAAAAATATGCAAGAGTATAGTCATACATAAGAGGATGAATATAAATAATAAGGGTGTCAAACATTGCATGAAGTGATGAATTTTTTACATGGGTATGAATCTAGTGTGCCCCTGTGTGATCCAGAACTTGCAAAGAAAAGAGAGATGGGTGTTAGATAAAAAGTATTTAAGAAATGAATGACATCCTATTACTGATCCTCATCTACAATTATGCATGTGCATAGTCAAGCCATATACTTCTGAAAGAAAAACCAAGCTCACAGTCTCAATGAAATAAACAGTGTATAAAACAATATATGGTGCACAACAACAGTAAGTATGCAATGACAATAATAACATTGCATGATGTCCAAGCTCAAATTTAAAACACTAAGTGTGTTAATGTATGATCTAATAGAAAAAACCTCATCGATCATTACCTTTCACTCCTCCATCATTATAGAAGAGATAACTATCTACAACTATATTTCATAATTCCTCCTTTGAAGTATATATATATATATCAAGTATAATTATATAAAATCTTAATAAAATAATACACTTACTATTTTGAATTTGAGCTCATGCATCATGCATTGTTTATGAGCTCACTATTTGATTACCATCCAATCAAATAGGGACATGAAGTGCTCAAACAGTGAGCTCATAAACAATGCATGATGCCCTAGCTTGTAGCCCGCAAGCCATCAAGACATTTCCTCATGAAATGATCATAAACGGGGAGTACCACATAGTGAATATCAACAACAAAATAAATAAAGAGAGATCAAACACTTCACACAATACCTTGAAGGTAATAGAAATGATGCCCTAGCTCTCAAAGCTTGCGGGTCATCAAGTATTCCAAATGAAAAGATGTAAACAATGCCAGTATTAAATAGTGAGCTCATGAACAATGTATGGTGCCCTAGCTTGTAGCCTGTGAGCCATCAAGATATTTCCTCATGAAATGATCATAAACGGGGTGTACCACATAGTGAATATCAACACCAAAACAAATAAAGAGAGATCAAACACTTCACACAATATATGTTGTTTTATAAGATTTTATTAAGACTAAATATATTATTTTATGAGCTCACTGTTTGAGCACCTCGTGTCCCTATTTGATTGGTCAGTGCTTTGTTTGTTATATTGATGCTATTAGATCAAATAGGGACATCAATAATAAAATAATACACATATAGTTTTGAATTTGAGGTCATAAAAATTAAGTTTTAAAAGAATATGAATGAATGCAAACATACATAAGTGAATGAACATAAATAATAAAGGTACCAAACATTGCCTGAAGTAATGAAGTGTTGACCTAGGCTTCAATCCAGTATGCTCTTGTATGATCCAAAACCTGCAAGGAAGGAAAAGATGGGATTAGATCCAAAGGATCTAAGCAATGCCTGACACCCTATTACTGATCCTCATCTATAATTATACATGTGCATAGTCAAGCCATACACTTCTAAAATGAACTATGCTACAGAACAATATGGGTGTGTGTTAATGTGATTCAAAATCTATTATGCAAGATTGTTTTATTATTGAGATAAGGATATCTTAATTCTACAAGAATAAATATTTTGAGAAATATTTGAATTTAATTTTGACAATAACATGAGGAGTGATATATTTCAAACTTTAGCGAGATTTCATACCACACGGTGTTTGTAGATTACATTCAATGCGTTATTTACGCTTGTATTGGTGGGACAACTCTTGAAAATGTGGAAAAGAGATTGCATTCAACCATGTTGTTTACATGACATATGTAGTTTACCTCCAACCTAAATCAGCATTGCATACAAATCTGCAGACACTGCGTGGTATGAAGTTTCACTGAAACTTGAAATGATAAGCATTATGATGCTAAGGTATGATGTGGTAGGCACAAGTGTAGTTTCTCGTAAGCTGCTATTGGTATAGTTTTTTGTTTTTTTTCAATAGTTGCAAAATCCATTTTCTCCTATACTTACACATATGTATACATTTTGGGCTTGACTTTAATATCATGTAAATTTGAGTGAAATGGTAATAATATTTAAGAGCAACACATATGACATTTTAAACAAGTATGCATATACATTATATAACAGGAGGAGTGATATATTTTAATGGTAGTGGACATAGAAATTGCAATGAAACTCTACAATTTATTATTGTAAGTGGACATAGAAATTACAGTGTAAATAGAAGGATGATTGTTCATGAGCTCACTGTTTAATATTTGGCTAGGCCATGTAAATGGTATCAAGCCAACCCAATCAACCCAACAAAATGTGTCATATTTATCTTTGTCAAATACACTCGTTCACCATTTTGTTCTTTTTCTTCACACAAATATTGCATCAAAAGTAATTGTAAACAATGATTCAAAAAAAAAAGAAACAACCACAATAGATCAAACCCCAAAAGAATACAATCAACTACAATAGCTCACAGTCTCAATGAAATAAATAGTATATAAAATAATATATGGTGCACAACAACAACAAGTATGCAATGACAACAATAACATTGCATGATAAAATTCAATACTCTTAATTTCTATTCAAATCTATTCGAAAATCCTATCAACTCATTGTCCAATAGTTAAACTAACCTATGAATTCAAAGGAGGAATTATGAAATATAGTTGTAGGTAGTTATTACTGATGTCTCTATTTTATTACTGATGCCCTAGCTCTCAAAGCTCATGGGTCATCGAGCATTCCAAATGCAAAGATGTAAACAATGTCGATATTAACATCCATATTTTTCCATTAAATTAACAAATGCCATCAAAATGAAATTGAGTTAATGAGAAGACAAAGCTCGAATGCCTACCTCAAGTCATGGCTATCATATAAAGATCAAATGCTAAGGAACTATGTTATAAAATTTCATGCCAAATTTCAAGGCATGAAATTTTATAATTGTACTTTTATTTTCTTCGAGTCCCCCACATTGTAAACTCAATGCTAAGGAGAAAAATATATGATGTCAAAAAGTATAAGGTTCCTTTGCAGCTGTGATATGAAGAGCAGTGGAAGGTGGCAACTTTTTCATTTTACCACAGTTATGGCCCTCTTTTACCATGCTTTATGAGCTTTATGTTTTTGTTTTAAGTGAAGACAAAGATTATCCTAATTTTTTATCTTTAAATTTTATTCATTTTATGATTTAAAAAATTGAAAAAAAAATTATAAACATTTAAGAAACTTTTACATATTTTCATCAAATGACCCAAAAACATCAAGAATCATCATATATGGTCGCTAATAGCCAACTTTCAAAATAATATGAATGAATGAAAACATACATAAGTGGATGAACATAAATAATGAAGGTACCAGACATTGCCTGAAGTAATAAAGTGTTGACTCAGGGTTCAATCCGGTATGCTCTTGTATGATCCAAAACCTACAAGGAAGGAAAAGAAAGGGTTAGATCTAAAGGATCTAAGCAATGCTTGACACCCTATTACTGATCCTCATCTATATTTATGCATGTGAAATGTGAATAAAAGCTAAGAGTATTAAATTTTATCATGCAATGATATTGCTGTCATTGCATGCTTGCTACTGTTGTGCACCATATATTATTTTATACATTGTTTATTTCATTGAGACTATGAGCTATTGTAGTTGAATGTATTTTTTTGGGGTCTGATCTATTGTATTTGTTTCTTTTTTCTTTGAATCATTGTTTACAATTACTTTTGATGCAATATTTGTGTGAAGAACAAGAACAAAATGGTGAACGAGTGTATTTGACAAAGATAAACATGACATGTTTTGTTGGGCTGATTGGGTTGGCCTAGTACCATTTTTATTATAGAAGAGATAACTACCTTCAACTATATTTCATAATTCCTCCTTTGAAGTCATAGGTTAGTTTAACTATTGGACAATGAGTTGATAGGAGTTTTAAATAGATTTGACTAAAAACTAAGAGTATTGAATTTTATCATGCAATGTTATTGCTATCATTGCATGCTTGTTGCTGTTGTACACCATATATTATTTTATGCACTATTTATTTCATTGCGACTGTGAGCTATTATAGTTGACTATATTCTTTTGGGGTCTGATCTATTGTAGTTGTTTTTTTTTTCTTTGAATCATTGTTTACAATTACTTTTGATGCAATATTTGTGTGAAGAACAAGAACAAAATGGTGAACGAGTGTGTTTGACAAAGATAAACATGACACATTTTGTTGGACTGATTGGGTTGGCCTGGTACCATTTACATGTCTTGGCTAGATATTAAACAATGAGCTCATGAACAATGCCAATATTAAATAGTGAGCTCATGAACAATGCTAGTATTAAACAATGAGGTCATGAACAATGCCAGTATTAAACAGTGAGCTCATGAACAATGTATGATGCCCTAGCTTGTAGCCCGCGAGCCATCAAGACATTTCCTCATGAAATGACCATAAATGGGGAGTACCACATAGTGAATATAAACACCAAAACAAATAAAGAGAGATCAAACACTTCACACAATGCCTTGAAGGTAATAGAAATGATGCCCTAGCTCTCAAAGCTCGCAGGTCATCAAGCATTCCAAATGAAAAGATGTAAACAATGTTAGTATTAAATAGTGAGCTCATGAATAATGTATCATACCCTAGCTTGCAGCCCATGAGCCATCAAGAAATTTCCTCATGAAATGATCATAAACAGGGAGTACACACATAGTGAATATCAATAGAAAAACAAATAAAGAGAGATCAAACACTTCACACAATGCCTTGTGTACACACAAAAGTAGTGCACTTCTCTAAGTCATTACATCAAAGGAAATCCATGAAATGGAAACCTTCAATAGCGACCTACAGCTCTTTATGTATGGAGTTGCAAGATTGTAAAATTGCTCTCAGCTAGAGCTAATAAACTTAATGACTTTGCTAGTCAACCACATAATGAGAGATTCAAGTGAAGACAACGGCAAGAATGCCAATATCCCCAAGAATCACTATGAAATGAAAATGCAACTAGATTAAGATGAATATGCAAGCTAGAAATGAGAGATGCAAGCTAAGCTATGGAAATGAAAGTACAAGCTATGCTATGAAAAGGAAAGCTGCAAGTATTACCAAGCCTTCCTAATTAAACTAGATGAAGTAATCTAAATCATAAAGGAAACTAAGCTATGAATGCCATGATAATGAAACTAAGATGCAAGAAATGAAATTATAATAGCATGTAAATATGAAAGCCAAGAATGCTCCAAATCTCCAAAGCTCCAAAATCACCTAGAAAACCTGCAACATAACATTAGCATAAAAATGAATGACCTAAAATTATGAAGAGAGCTCTTCTTTTATAGGAAATGAGGAGAAATGGACCATGGAGATTAATAGGCAAAAGACTTAATCAAGGGTGGAGCTTGAAAGATGAGCAATCCATGTGCACAAGTATCCTCCAATAGGAAAATAAGAGTTGACTTTTGTGTCCATATGAGAGACAAAAAGTGATTTTTCCCTTTTTATAAAATAAGAATAATGTTTTATTTGTGCAACTTAGGATAAGAGGAAAAGTGGGGGCTTTTAATTTATTAAAAGGGGAGAAAATATTCCTTTTAAATAAATAAAGACTTTAGGATAAAATGGTTAGCCCAAGGAAAATAATCAAAAAATGATAAAATAGGACTTGATCAAGGAAATTGATATAATTGAAAAATGTTGATTTTTGAAAATATTGATTCAGGGATTTATTAAATTGCTGAATGGGGGCCCAAAGTCTAGGTGATCATTTTAGGGTGCATACATTTGCCCCTCTTTGACTAATGTGTGATCATTTCGGGAACACATGTGGTCAAAGAAGAATTGAAATGTGAGTTCATTTTGGGATCACAAAACAACTCAGACGTGTGTTCATTTTGGGAACACGCCCGGAATAAAATAAACAAAAGATTCTAGACATGAGTTCATTTTGGGATCACGTCCAAAATAAGAGATAAAAATCTCAAGCTAAGCGAAAGCTCATAAAAAGATAGCTGAATCAACAAAATCAAGGATTAAATCCAATAGGTACGGCCCCCTTAGAATCGAAATCAAAATCAGGTAGAGGAGAACACCAGATTGATAAAAGATGATCAAAGCACTAGAAATCATAATCGAAGATAAAGGGGTAACAAGATAACTATTAGGTAGTGAAAACATGCCCCGGTTTGACTGAAAAGGTGAAGTCAAACCTCAGAGAGATGAATCGAATGAAGGTGAATGGAAGACTAGAAGTTTGAAAGAGATGGGGGTGAAGAAATGAAGGTGCCCCAACAAAGATCAAAGGATCAGGCCTCAAATGGTCAACCAATTGCACAGAAGAAGGGGAAGATTTGAAATGTGATTTTGACTATCAAGATTAACTCAAATTTTGATGTCGAGTCCGAAAATGGATCTAGAATATCGAAATTAGCTAGGGGTGCAATTTTTGTGCAATTCTGAGATGTTTTGAAAATTAGGTCAAAAAGTCAAAATGCTATATAAGAGGGGAATAGATTATGATGATAAGATTAACCCCTTGTGATAACAGGAATAGGTCATGATATGAAAGACAAGGAGTGAAAGACATGATTGAGAAAAGGAAAGATAAGCGCAGTTGACTGACTAGTTCGTGAATGATGAAAAAAAGAGTTCTCTCCATATACAAGATGCAAAACTAATCTAACATGACCCTAAAAATGCAAGCTACTATGAAAAGTGGTTGACTTGCAAGGTCACAATGCTTATAGACATCTAATTATCATCATTGAGTGTTATTGGTAGCGTTGTAAGATCATACAATACACACTAGTATAACTATGTGAATCTGAATATGATCTATATCAAATAGATATGTGGGAAGCCCACCTAGGCATCAAAGACATATAGGTCAAGATGACTAGTGTAGTGAGATTACCTAAGTTTAATGTAGCAAGATTATACCCACATTGAGACACAAGGAAAGTCAAGATGGCTATAAGTATGCACTTGCAAAAATAGTCAAGGATGATACCTTGTAAGTCCTTAGTTGCAAGTGGATCAAGCACGAATGCTAATGACAAAAAGAACGAAAAAGATATACCCACAAGTAGAAAAAGAAATAAAACATGTTCTCATGCCCCAGTCTTCTAGCTATGCATCATCGAAAACTATCATAGGGAGAGAATACTCATCAAAGAAATCATCATAGATAGCACACAGAAAAAAATAAAGTCTACATATCTCAATTGAGTTGATTGTTTAAGTGTGTGTGTGTTGGTCATAGAGTCAAACTTTGAGTATCATATCTATGAATGACAAATACCATATCATGCTAGACTGTGGGTAAGATATTTGATAAGTGTTGAGAAACACTTGACGCTAGGGTAGTGTTGAAAAACACTGTTTGGGGCGGTGTTGAAAAATACCTATTTTTGAAATGCCCCAAGAGACAAACGCACCTAAAGGACCTATTCTAACAGGTATGCCCCCTAGACAAAAATAAAGACCAATTCTAGACCAAGTCAAATAAGGTCAAGGCATGATGGAGAATGGCTAAGTGTTGAGGACACATGCCAAAAGACAAGGGTGCAATGGCCTCAAGTAGCGCCTATTTCTAGGTTTTCACCACTTGGAGATTTTTTTTTAAAAATTTTTTTTGTATTTTTGCTACCAAGGCACCTGTTTCCAGGTTTTCACCAAGGCACTTTTCTATTTTTTTAAAAAAAATTTAAAATTTTTTGATTTTTTTTTGTATTTTTCCAAGACTTTATATACTTTTTAGGATTTTTTTAGCATCATATATGAATTTTTTTGAATTTTTTCAGGACCAATAAATATGTACAAAGGATGCCCCCAGATAGAATAGGCATCATGGATAGAACTTCTTGAGGTGCAAAACATTAATAGGATCAGGGAGCTGTTCCCCCTATTCATCAGATAGCAAGTAAGCACCTTTCCCAAAAGCAACAGTAATAATGTATGGTCCAAGCCAATTAGGTTCAAATTTGCCCTTTTGTTCTTGATGTTGTTGGTTCTTAGGATTCTTATGTAGGACAAGATCTCCTACTTGAAATTCTCTAGGGAAAACCTTCTTGTTGAATGCTTTGGACATACACTTTTGGTAGACTCTCATGTGATCAAAAGATGTTCTACGTTTCTCATCAAGAAGTTCCAATTCTTGCAATCTCATGGCACGATAATCTTCATCTATAATCAAACCTTTGAGAGAGACTCTAAGTGATGGAATCTCAACTTCTAAAGGTAATACCATGTCAGCACCATAAGTGAGGGAAAAAGGAGTAGCCCCTATGGGAGTACAAATACTCATTTTGTAGGCCCATAAAGCTGGATTGATCTGTAAGTGCTAGTCTCGACCATTCTTGTGAACTGTTCAATGGAGAATCTTAAGAATGGTTTTATTAGAGACCTCTGCTTTTCCATTTCCTTGTGGGAAGTAAATGGAGGACCAATGTTGTTTTATCTTTAATTTCTTGCAGAGGTGTGTAAGGTCCTTGTTTTTGAACTGACCTCCATTGTCAGTGATTATCTCAGAAGGTATCCCAAATTGACAAATGATGTGATTCAATATGAACAAAGAGATTGTCTTTCCCGAAGCAATAGATAGTGGAACAACTTCTACCCATTTGGTAAAGTAGTCAGTAGTAGTAATAATGAATTTATGTCCACCTGATGAGTTGGGATGAATTTTCCCAACAAGGTCAAAGGCCCAATGCTGAAATGGCCAATGAAAAATAGAAGGAATAAGCTCCCTACCTGGAGCATGAATCAAGTTTCCATGTTTCTGACACTTTTCACATGATTTGGCAAAAGCTATAGCATCTATCTACATTGTGGGCTAATAGTACCCCGCCCTAAGCAACCTTTAGGCCATGGCAAGACCATTGGAATGTCCTCCACAAATGCCCTCATGGATGTTAACTAACGCTCGGTTGGACTCATCCTTTTTGAAGCACCTAAGAAGTGTCCCATCTAAACCCCTCCTATACAGATCACCAGAGATAAGGGTATGGTGAGAGACATTATGGACAAGGTTTCTTCTTTCAGAGCGATTAAAGGATTTGGAAATGATGCCATCATGAAGATATGAATAGATAGAACCATATCGGGAAGACTCATGAGTGACCAAGGTACAAATGACATGGCTTTTAGAGGAGTCAAAGATGGGATGATGTAGCTCTTCCACCAAGAATTCAAATCTTGATTCATGTTGTTCCAACTAAAGGAGTGAAGCTAATGTAGCCATAGCATCTGTAGCCTTGTTTTCTACTTTAGGGATCTATTGAAATGTCACAAATGTGAAGTAACATCACAATGAATCAACCATCTTTTTGTAAGGGATCATCTTATCATCCTTAGTTTGGTATTCTTCATTTACTTGGTTGATTATCAATTGCGAATCCCCAAAGACATGTAACTTTGTTAGATTCCACTCAATAGCCATCTTAAGTCCATTGGTTAGAGCCTCATATTCTGCAATATTATTTGTGCATGGGAATAGAGGTTTGTAAGACTTAGGTATGTTGCACCCATGAGGAGAAATAAATAATACTCCAGCTCTTGATCCAATTTTCATATTTGAACCATCAAAGAACATTTTCCAAGTATGTGTGGTCATGTACATTATGTGCTCATCTGGGAGTTCTACTTGAATAGGCATGCTATCCTTGAATGGGAAATCAGCAAGTTGATCTAGAATAGCTTTCCCCATTATAGCCTTACGCTTAATGTACTCTATATCAAATTCTAACAAAACCATCATCCACCTAGCGAGTCTACCCATGAGAGTAGCCTTACCAAGAAAATACTTAAGAGGATCAATTTTTGCAATGAGATGTATAGTATGGGCAAGCATGTAGTGTCACAACTTTTGGAAAGCAAACACTACCGCAAGACAAGACTGTTCAATACTATTATAATTGATCTCATAAGATACTAGAGTACGACTAATGTAGTAGATGGCTCTTTCCTTCCCAGTATCATCAAGTTGAGCCAACAATGCCCTCAAGGAAGATTTTGTTTCTGAGATGTACAAAATTAATGGTTTTCCTGGGATAGGAGGCATTAAAATTGGAGGATTTGCCAAGTATTGCTTTATTTGATCTAGGCTCTTTTGGCAATCCTCATTGCATGCACATGTGGTTCCTTTATGCAATGTCTTGTTGAATGGTTGTGCTTTATTTGCAAGCTTTGAAATAAACCTCCATATGGATTGGAGTCATCCTTGAAGACTTCTCATCTGACTAATGTTCTTAGGAGGAGGCATATTTAATATAGCTTGAACCTTTTCGGGATCCACCTCTATTCCTTTGGCTGAAATTATAAATCCTAGAAGTTTACCTGAGGTAACCCCAAAGGCACACTTTTTCGGATTCAATCTTAACTGAAACTACTCCATTCAATCTAGAATTACTTCCAAATCTTCAAGGTGTGTATCCCTTTGCTTAGACATGGCCAAGGTATCATCCACATAATCCTCCTTATTTTTATGCATCATATCATGAAATATTGTGGTCATATCTCTTTGGTGTGTGGCTCCTACATTTTTTAATCCGAATGGCATGACGTTCCAACAATAGGTTCCCCATGCACATGTGAAGGATGTCTTTTCTTGATCCTCAGGAGCTATTTTTATTTAGTTATAACTAGAAAAACCATCCATTAAAGAGTATATCTCATAGCCCGCAGTCATATCCACTATCATGTCTATGTTAGGGAGTGGAAAGTCATCCTTTAGACAAGCTTTGTTAAGATCTTTGAAGTCTATGCATACATGAATGGACCCATCATGCTTTGAAACTGGAACAATATTTGAGATCCACTCGGCATAGTCGATAGCTCTAATAAATCCTACTCCTAAGAGCTTTTCTAGTTCAGCCTTAACAAGGAGAGCTATGTGGGGATGCATTTTCCTCAACTTCTATTTTACTGGTTTAATTCCTAAAGCTATAGATAAGTGATGCATAATAAGATTAGTGTCAAGCCCTGGCATGTCTGAATATGTCCAAGCAAAATTGATTTTCTTCTTTTGTAAGAACTTTGTGTATGCCTCTTTTTCTTGCATTGACAGAGATTGAGCTAGATGAATCACCTATCGAGCCTCTTCTATATTCAAATTTACTAGTTGTGTAGGCTCAATAAGAACTGATGACCTATCTTGGAAATAACTTAGCAAGTTATTAAGTACCGCATCCTTAGGTGCCTCAAAGAGGTTTTCACCTTCGGATACGTCCTTTCTTTTTATACTTTTGGGTTCTGATACTGCCACATAGTGGTTTTCACCATCAGAACCATTTCTCTTTTTTTTCTTTTCTTTTATTTTGTGACTGAGGTACTTAATATCCAGCTCTGTCATACTTGTTGTAGGTCCACTAGTGGAAGAGACTATAGGTTCAAGAGCATTCAGGTAGCAAGCGATTTCATATTCATTGTGAAAAGTGAGGAGCTGAGGCTCTTGACAAAGTTGTGACCAATCAATCAAATGATGGTTTACAAGGGGTAGGTCAATGACTAGTTTGACATTATTGATACAGAAGGTATTATCTCTGGTGATCACATAGTTAGGATCTGTCAAGTCTCCCTCTAAGATACCCGAATTAGGGCTCATCTTACCAAACGAAGCGTCGTCCAGTAAGGAAATTTGAGGAGTCCAATCCTCTAGTCCTAAACTAGGTTCATTAGTCACATCAGGTTGATTACTATAGGTGTGGACAACATCCATGTCCAAATCAACTATTTCATCTAAGAGAGAGCCCCACTCGAACTCATGTGAATCTATTTCTAAATCTCTACTGGGATGTTTACACCAAGAAGGCTTAGGATGCCTTGATGTAGAAGGTTCGACATTGTGAAGGGTATCCCTTTCTCTAGCATTTGTGTTTGTGCTTACAATTGTTAAGTCATTTGAATCTCTCCAAAGGAGATTTGTAGAAGGCACCTAATCATCAATCATGTCTTGTTGGTTTTGGAGATTAGGTGTATAATCTGAGTCACTATCACTATCCGTTGTTGCTAGGATAGGAAGACTTTTCTTTTTTCCATTATCAAACCCCAAGCCAACCATTGACTTAGTCCTACAACCAAAAAGAGCATGGTTGAGTGGTTCAACCTTGGCATCTAACCTATGACTAAGAGAGCCATGACCTGGGTAGCCCATGTTGGTGACCAACGTGTATCCTCTCCCATAAGTTTTAGGAGATGGAGAAAATTTTTCATTATGTAGGCACTTTTCTTCTTTGTATATCCAATCTCTAACAACCACCTCTTCTTTCTCATCCTGAATAGGTACTGAAGACTCTACAAAAGTATCGAACAGAGTCATGGCTGAAGATGAGGGACACATCTCTTGTGATAGTTTACCATAGGACCTAGGTGAAATTGGCAATTTTTTAAAGGATTAAATTTAATATCCTCCCATACCAAGGTCTATGGAATTGAATTTATCCTTACATTGCTCAAGAGCTGCCCCAAAATTGTCCACTTCTCTATTTAAGGGAACATGGACCCCTGCTGAAATGGCATTAACAAATAAGGTACTATCACCTAGTATGCATGTTAGGAATAAGGTGTCTCAACCTTGGATAATTCCTATTCTTATTATTTGTTTTGTAAATGTATTTTTTGCAAATAATGTAATTAAGTGTGAGTGTACATGTCTAGTTGGCATGTTGATGTGTCACTCCACTTGATGTGTCGACATCTTGTGCGTAAGGAGATCATGACTGAAACGATCATGACGGATTCCTATGACGCGTAAGAACTATTTAAGGAATGTGCTATGACAGGTGTAAGAGCATCTTATGACTTGGGCCTATTTGGGCACCCAAGAAGAAGTGGTTGGTGTGTGTAAGAGAATATGCCAAAAATAGGTTGGTATGACAGATTCTCTTACACTTCTCTTGTGACCATTATTTTTGGCGGATTCTATGACAAGCTGTCATAGTCTATTCTAGGGATGGATGCCTATTCTTGGGATTGCATGTAACAACTGTGTACATGTGGCTTTGTGCATGGGTCTTGGTGGTTGTGCCTATTTTTGGGTCCAGAGGAGTCTATATATATGATGTTGCTCCTATGGGAGAGCTATAATAGAAATTTAAGTCTTGTTGGCTTTGTCTCTCATTTCCTGAAAGAACTTACATTGCAAGTGTATTGTAACCTTTGTGTTGAAGATAATACATTGTGCAGGTTTTGGAGTGTTGGGGTTTTTTACTGAAACATTTTCCCTAGGGTATATCATTGTGTCATTCTCTATTTTTTCTATATGTATGGTTTGTGGTTACAATATCTTTGTTAAAGTACTTAACGAATTTGAAATTGTAAGGATTTATAAGAATTTGCACAATAATCTCCTATAGAGATTAGCGTAGGAAGCTATTTCCGCACCTGAGTTACCTTACAATGCAGACTTCTACGCCATTGTATGGAAACTTGACACATTGGTGATAGGTAGACGGTAATGCTTGCATGTCATGAATCCATGGTCTACCTAGTAGGATGTTGTATGCTAGAGGACCAGCATCAATGATTTGAAACAAAATGTCCTTTTCAACAAGACCAATTCTGACTAGAAGAACAGCTAACCCCTTAGAACTTCTCTCAGCCTCATCATAGGCTTTGATGGTAATTTTCTTCCTGGTATCAATGGCATGCTCTGAGTAACCCAGGTTTTTCAAAAGACTTAAAGAACAAATATTGAGCCTAGCACCCCCATCTATCAACACACACCTAACATGGGTTTTATGGATCATGACCTCAATGTGAAGGGCAAGATTGTGCGGATGGCTCAAGGCTTTATCATCTTCTTCAAAAAATGTAAAGTAATGTGGGCTAGCAAGGTGGTTGACCATGTTCTATAATTGGTCAACATCTATATTATTAGGGACATTTTTTGTAGGCAAAGCATCCTCAAGGACACGCTTGTGTCTAGGAGACAATTCTAAGAGCTCAAAAATAGAAATCTGTGCTGGTGTTCACTGTAATTGATCAACAAGGTTGTAACTCATATCAGGACTAATTACAAATTTGGGAGGAACACTTTTGGACATTGGTTGCTTAGATTTTCTAGAATTAGGACCTCTAACGATAATAGGACCTTGGGATTGACTCCTAGTAACAACATCGAGAGGTTGAGATGACCTTCGAGATTGAGGACCTCTAAGCACAACAACAGGTCCTTCATCAAATATTGGAGGTGAGCTTACATCATAATCATAGGGATCATTCCCTCTCATCATTTTGACATCATTGTCCACAACCTCAAGCATATTAATGACATTTTCTGCAGCTGTATAGGTATAATTGATTGCAGCCTTGCCATTCTTGTTTTTAGAAGTCTCTCCCTTCTCATACTTAGGCAAGGGCTCATTAAAGGCCTTGTGGTCTATGTTTGTGGTCAACCCATCAACTTGCAATTTCCCATTCTTAATAAGGTCTTGAACAAGATGTTTGAGTTTAAAACAATCTTCAATGTCATGTCTAATCCCATTGTGGTATACATAGTAAGCTTTCTCATTCCACCAATAAGGTTTAGGATCCGGTATGCGAAACTTTGTAGGATCCTGAGGTTGTGCCAAATTATGAGCAATCAAGGTCTTAAAAATGTCTGCATAAGAGTCTCCAAGATTAGTGAATTGCCTCTTTCCTGAGATAGGTTTATCTTGATACTTGGGCTTATGCTCTTCTTGGTCTAAGGATGTCTGCAACTTCATAGCTTGAACTGCATTAGATAAATTAAGAACTCCTTGTTCCTTAGGTTGTGGAGAGTCAACAACTCCGTCATTGACTACATGCTTATTTTTTTTCCAATATGAGTTATTTTTATCCTTATTGTTGTTGTTATTGTTTTGGCCATTGTTTTTGTTACTTTGTTTGGCCAAAATACCTTGTTCTTTTAGAACATCCTCGATGTGATATGCAGTTTCTACCAGTGTCAAAAGAATTAAAGACCATTTTTCTAACTTCATATCTTAATTCTGGCACTAGATTGCTCACAATTATATCAATCCTTTCTTCCTTAGGGATGGTCCTAGAATATTTGGAACATAAGCATCTCCATCTTTGTAAAAATGTCACAAAGGGTTCCTCTTGATTCTATTTTAATTTACACAAATCAAGCATGGTGACTGACCTTGATAAATTATATGCAAAATGTTGCACAAATCTTTGAACAAGTTCTTTAAAAGTTTTGACAGGAGGGGTAATGTTGGTAAACCACTCCATTGCTTGACCTTTTAGACTCCTTGGGAATAACCTCATGAGATAGGAATCTTCATAGTGGAATTCAAAACTCATAATATAGAACTGATGCACATGGTCATGGGGGTCACCACTACCATCATATTTGTCATATGTGGGGATTTCAACCTTTCTAGGAAAATCTACCATAACCACACTTTTGTCAATGGGATTTGGACGTATAGAATCCAAGTTGAAGGAACTCTTAGGAGCCATCATTTTTTCCATAGTCTTTTGCATCTGCTTAATCACCTCATTAGTTGACGGGTTTTGCTTCTTAATCTTTTGGTCCACATCAAAGTTGTATGGGACTTTTGCACCCTTATTGATTAGACTTTCCAAGAACTGATCCTTATTTTCCTCCACATACTTCTCCACATATTGTTGGAAGGATGGTTCTTGTTGCATTGTCATGAAATCAATAGTGTCAAAGTTGGCATTACTTCCTCCATGTTGAGAGCCATGATGAGCTCGTTGGGAGGGTTGTCTTGAATGTCTAGGAGATGATTGTCTCCTACGATGGTTATACTAAGAAGTCCTTCTTCCTCTAGGAGTAGGTGATCTTGATGGGGTCCTTGACCTTCTTTTAGCTCTTGGACTTGGTGAGGGAGTAGATGGTGGAGAGTTGGTTCCACTATTGGTACCCCTATTGTTGAATTGATCATGGAGTTGTTGCGCTAGGAGCCTATCTTGTTCTTCTTGTGCAGCTCTTCTCCTTATGTCTAGCAAAGCTCATTCCTCATCCTGCAATTGTTTGAACCTTTCATTCTTAGTAGCTTGAACATCCAAGAAAGCTTGTTTTTCTCTCTCAATGCTCTTTAACCTCTCACTCGCGTATCATGAGTTCTCTCTAAGTGGAGAAGGTTGTCTTGAATGTCTGGATACATTAGCTGCATTGATATGAGCATAACCAGATTCATTGTTTTGGTCTTCATGTTGTGACTGTGCATCTGAGTGAGCTTACCTATGATGTCTCTTAGCTCGTTGATGAGCATCTAGGTACCTTGTGTTGATAGGAGGTGATCTAGGTGGACTATCAGAAGAAGACCCAGCAGACATCGTGTCACCCCTATGTCATTGGAACATGTCATTAAGAGTTTGATTCATTGCTTCTCTTTATTGTCTAGTGAAGGTGTAACTCATGTCCATATTTGATGAAAAAGGTGCTAAAGAGGAACTCAATTTGATGGGATTACTCTTTGGGTCAAAACAAACCTTAGACTCACTCTTAGGGGATTGATCGAAAGTGGGTTCTTTTCCCTTTCACTGTTGACGAGTCTTAACTAAGGGTAAATGATTAAAGACAACTGGGGGTCATTTTCCTTGATTCACTTGGTACCTTGTTGTAACTGACATGAAAAAAAATAAGTCTTGATGATAAGGTGACCTCTCAAAGTGTCAACACCAAACTAAGATAATTAAAGTTCTCTAATGTCCAAAAAGAGATGGTAAGATAGGAATTACAAAAGACATTACCAACACTGTCAAAGAGGTGCTTGAATCAAAGGATCAATATCCTTGCACGTTTGAACGAGGAGGATGGACTTAGGAAAATTGTATAATTAAAATTGAATTTGAATGGAAATGATTTGGACAAAAAGAGTACCAGAATTCTCCAAGAATGTTACTAACAACTCTAGAGATATACTTTCTCAACAAGAATAATCTTCTAACTTGACAATTCTTCCCAAAGTGACTTTGTAAATCGAAGGACACTATCCCTAGAGAGCTAAAATAGAAATTCAGAGTAAAGACAAGCTTCTAGCGGCAAGATAAGTTACCTTCCTAAAGACCTAGCCAACTAAAAGAAACTATGAAATGACTGAAACCAGGTATACAATAGAAAATTCTCAGGTGACGCTTTCCAGGCTAACCAGGTGATACTTCTCACTGAGGTGATATTTTGCCTTTCACCAGGTGATAGACCTCACAATAACCAAGCGATAGACTCCAGGCAGGTTGGGCAATAATCCAGTAGAAATGAAGTATCGCGCGATATTTCTTCTCAAAGTAGGTGATATTGTTGCTAGTTTGCACAACACTTGACTAGAATTGTGTGAAATGTGCATTTTCGGGTCTGTTTGATCAAAATTTTTAGTCTGAAGGTTGATGTTTTTTATCTCAATCACAATATCAATAGAAATTTGACAGGTTTGCAAATAGTAAGGGATCAAACATGTCTTAAAACACTTGAAACAAGGGCAAAAACAACCTTGCCAAGACAAACACTTGTGATATCAAAATAGAAAAACAACCTATGAATACTATCAATTATTTGAATGTTCAAGAACATTAACACTAGTATTACACAATCAAAGAAACTTCAAGCAATATCTATCCTAGAAAGTCAAGGCTCAATACTTAACAACTTGGCCCACACTTGATGCTCCCTTGCCTCACACAAAGTGGTTTCCCATAATAGATATTGGATTTGTCATGGAAGTGCCAAAGACACAACCAAAGGAATACATATGGTGAGTAATCTTGGGGTGATCTGGGTTATTCTACTTGGATCAATCCTTGCACCAAGAAGCTAAGTGGCAAAATAGGGTGGCCTCTAACTATGGTTCTTAATAAGGGCTTTTGTTTGTAGTACCCCTCTTGCCCTCCAAAGGGACTCCTTACCTTGTGGCAAGTAACAGACCTCGCAGCCTCAAGAGTACCTAAAGCATTCTTGCTCAACATTTTCCTCATGGTCACAATCTCACAAGTACTCACATCAAGCGAAGACAAGCACTGCATCTACCAAGGTTTTGTGTCCTTGATAGCCTTGAGTTTATAGTGGGTTAGAATAGCCAGCAATAAGCTTGTCCCCACTTGGGTCGTTCCTCTTGATTGCTCAAGAGCAAACCCGCTAAAGGATTCTAAAAATCTAAACAAAAATGGATCAACTTATGAGATTCAAGGATTTTGTTTCACCACAAGGGTGAAGAGCATACTCCCCTTATCTCAAAGCTTTCTCCCAGACACACCAAGAAAAGGTTCAATTACCCTCTTGCTTCCAAAATCCCAAGATGGGTCAAGATTTTCTGGTTCACCACAATGGTGAAGAGCATACTTCTCCTACCACCTCAAAATCTCTTTCACAAGATATTAAGTTCTTATGAAAATGAAACAACTAGTATATGCCGCACTCAATAAAGAAAGCAATTAAACAAGCACTTGATTTGATCTTTATGCTTAGGGAAGCCCTACAAAAACCATTAGTAGCCCTTTTTTTGCATGCAATATGGCAAAGCTAATGCACCTACAACCACAACTTGTTAGGCCAACAAGGTTAGAACAATCCAAAATCTAATTAGCTCTAAAAATTAAGCAATCCACTATCAAAAGTATTTAAAGCACTAAATATGGAACACTTAACTCTTCAAATAAATGTGAAGTGAGTCCAAAAAGTGGAACATTTAACTCTTCACACAAACTCAAAGCAATTCAACACCTTAGAAAACTAATGAGATCAAGAAAGCATAAAAGGGAGAACTTTGTGGAACACTTAACGCTCTTTTCAAGTAGACCCCTCCCCTATATATGAATGCTGATATTGCATCCAAAGGGTGGAAACAAGGGGTGATTAGAAACAAGAGAGTCCAAAAACCCAATGTAGCTAACAAGATCAATCAAAAATACTCTTCAAGTGAGTGTGAAGTGAGTCCACAAGGTGGAACATTTAACTCCTCACACAAACTCAAGGTGAGTCCACACCTTAGAAAACTAATGAGATCAAGAAAGCATAAAAAGGGGGAAACTTTGTGGAACACTTAATGCTCTTTTCAAGTAGATGCCTCTCCTATATATGAATGCTGACATTGCATCCAAAGGGTGGAAATGAGGGGCGATTAGAAATAAGAAAGTCCAACAACCCAATTTAGCTAACAAGATCAATCAAAAGTACTCTAACGTTGCTTATCAATACTACTCACAAATGAAAAAAGGGTTGAATCAATGGAATATTTAACTTTCCAAGAAAATATAGAGTGAGTCCACAAAGTGATGTATTTAAATCCCTATGTAAACAAGGAATGAATTCATGCCCCCAATCACTCAATGAGATATTTGATATCAGAAACCAAGAAGCATTCACTTACATAAACTTGTAAAAACAAATCTATGTTCTTTCATTCACCATTAAGAGCATAAAAAAGATGTGCCTATGAAAGCAAGTAAACATTCAAGCCAAACACATGAGAGGTTATTTTTAGATCCAAAATCCAAATAAAGGTGCAAGAAACTAAGTACAAATATGAAAATTAATTATGTCTAAGTGCAGGAAATAGAAACAACAAGCTAACTAAATCAAGATTCGGCCAAAAAACCTCAAAAAGGCTCACTTCCAGGTATAGAAACAGACTGCAGACACCAGAATTATCTCATGACACTTCTCAATGTACTTGAGTGATAATATTAGTCTGAGTGATACTCTTCTCTATACCCAAGTGATACTTCATTCAAGACCAGGCGACAGTTCCTGAAACATGTGGGTGATACTTCTGACAGGCGAAGTATCGCTCGTGTATACAGAGAACTATCATGTGATATTCCTAGAATTATCACATGATACTCTAAGATAGAAAACCCAGAGCCCGTGAATAATATCCAAAAATTACCAAAAATATGACAGAAATGTAAAATTTAAAAGACAAAGCTAATCTACTCTACCCCACAGTGGGCACCAGAAATGTACACACAAAAGTAGTGCACTTCTCTAAGTCATTACATCAAAGGAAATCCATGAAAGGGAAACCTTCAGTAGTGACCTAGAGCTCTCTATGTATGGAGTTGCAAGATTGTAAAATTTCTCTCAGCTAGAGCTAATAAACTTAATTACCTTGCTAGTCAACCACACAATGAGAGATTCAAGTGAAGACAAGGGCAAGAATGCCAATATTGATGCAGGAGCATCCTGGGTGTAAGAGCAATCTTGCATCACCCAAAAATATTTCTATTTTTATATTCAATAAGGGCTATTTTGTGCAGAGCTGCTATTTATGGAAAGTTACTATTTTTGATAATTTTCGTATGTGCTCAGAATGATCTAATTTCTTTCTTGGAGGTTCATTTTGGTCATATAAGTCTGCCAGCAAAGTTTCATGGCTAGATCAGGTGTAGTTTTGAAGATATTGAAGATTTTCGATATTGGCAGCAGGGTACAGAAACTTTGAACTCAGTTTTGAAGGCTTTAGAGGCCCCGGATGAGGTCAAATTTTGGGCTGAATGAAGCTTGCTTCATTCAGGCATTGTAGAGCTCCTCGCCCCCTTTCCGAAATGGGGTTACAATAGTCAATCGGGTCAACTGGTGATGACTTATGGTCTTCGAAAATTGGGTCACCTGAAATGGCGGAAAATGATTTTTTTCTTCAAAATTTATGTTCGGGTTTCAAAAGTTATTTTGAGCCGACTATGATGTAATGAAATGTAAAATAAAAATAATTCTAAGTTTGGTCGGCCTTATTGGCTAAAATTCTGGAACCTTCCCGGGCGGTGGAAAATTGCCTATATAAGGAAGGCTGTATTATTGTCTTAGGCAGTTCAGAATAGTTCTGGGTAGTAGATCTGGGTATTGATTCGAGGCTTTGTCCTACAGAATATTGTAAGGGAATGCCCATGTGGCTTTGCATATTGTAATTCTGAAAGTTTGTAATTCCACATTTGTGGAGATAATAAGAAGCCAATTTTCTGTTCTTGCATATTGTTGTTGTTTCTCTATTTCTATTATGTGTTTGTGGTATTAAGGGGAGCACCCTTCATCAGGTGGTATCAGAGCAGGTTTTCTTGAGTGTGTAAACAGATCGCCGACTGTGAGGCAGTTTGCACCAGTACCGTGGCTAGGGTTTCAGCGCGCATCGCGAAAATGCCTCCACGAAGGGAACGTGGCGGAAGAGCTGGTGTTGTGACACCTGAGGTTAGAGAGCTGCAGAGACAAGTGCGAGCATTGCAAGAAGAGATTCGCAGAGGAATGAATCTTAATGTCAGAGATGAAAGTGAGGATGAAGCCGAAGAAGAATATCAAGAAGGAGAAGTTGAAATTGTGAACCAGGAGGAAGAAAGACTTTTTCGGGCAATTTCTAAGATTGGGAAAAGACCTAAGATTGAGGTTCCTACATTTTCTGGAAATCTTAACCCAGAGGAATTGATCGACTGGATCAATGAATGTGAGGAATATTTTGAGTATGAAGATGTTGAAGATCCTGATAGGGTCAAATTTGCGAAGGCCAGATTGAAAGGTCATGCGAAGATCTGGTGGCAAGAAATTCAATTAGAGCGAAATAGAAGAGGGAAAGATAAAATCACAAGATGGGATCGGATGGTGGATAAATTGAAGCGACAGTTCATTCCTGTTGATTATGAGCTTGACCTGCTGAAGAAAATGCAGAGTTTGAAGCAAGCAGGAAGATCTGTTCAGGAGTATACAGAGGAGTTCTATCGACTTCTCATCAGAACAGGCCATGCAGAAGCTGATAAGGAGAAAGTTTCGTGATACCTTAATGGGTTAAGGCCAAGCATCCAGGAGGAGCTGAATCTAGTTCGAATGAACAGTATTGAAGAGGCATACCAGTTTGCCCTAAAAGTAGAGGAAAAGATAAACAAGAAGTTTGAGAGCAGACAAAACAGAAGAGGTCGCGGTGGACGATCTGGTAGACGATCATATGGTGGCCGAAATGAAGATCCAAAAAAGAAGGATGAGGCCAGTAGCAGTCAGAATCAGCAAGAAAATAATTTCAATCGCTTCCAAGATCAGAATAATAGAGATCAGAGAGGAAGAGGAAGAGGACAAGGATCTAGAAGAGGTGGCTTCCGTGGAACATATTTTCACTGTGGAGAAGAAGGTCATAGGGCATTTGAATGTCCTCAGCGCCAAGGTAGAACAGACAGGAGAAATGAAAGCCAGGCCAGAGTTGCACATGTAGATGAAGATGCCAGATCATCAAATTCTGAAGATGCTGAAAGAGGAGAAACATTGATTAACAGAAGAGTCCTATTGAGTGGTGAGAATGAACCTGAGCAAAGGAGGAGCCTGTTTCGCACCAGGTGCAAGTGTGAAGGTAAATGTTGTGATGTGATTATTGATAGTCGGAGCACTGACAATTTGGTGTCAGAAGAGATGGTGACAAAGTTGAAACTCAAGAAACAGAAACACCCACATCCATATCGGATTGCCTGGGTACAGGATGACCACAAGGTCATGGTCAATGAACAATGCCTAGTGAAGTTCAAGATCGGCGGGTACCAAGATGAGGTACTATGTGATATCATCTCTATGGATGCATGTCATATGTTATTGGGTAGACCATGGCAGTTTGACAGATGTGATGTACACGATGGTCGTGCGAATACCTATTCCCCGACAAAGGATGGAGTGCGACATAAGCTAAAGCCATTGAAGGAGACCGAAGAAAAGGTATGTGGTAATGCAAGAATAACATTTGTTGATGGAAGGAAATTCCTAGATGGTATGAGGCATGAGCATGTATGTTTTGCTTTAATTCCAAAAGCTGGTAAAGAGGAAGTAGAAGATGTTCCTATAGAGGTTGCAGATTTGTTGAATGAGTTTCAGGATATTGTATCCGATAATGTGCCTGATGGATTACCACCAGTCAGGAAGATCAGTCATCAGATGGACTTGATCCCAGGAGCGATTTTTCCGAATAAGGCAGCACACAGAATGACACCTGCAGAAAGTGAGGAGTTGAACAGACAAGTGCATGAATTGTTACAGAAAGGATTGATTCGAGAGAGTCTGAGTCCCTGTGCTGTACCAGCGGTATTAGCACCAAAGAAAAATGGAGAATGGAGGATGTGTACAGATTCTAGGGCAATAAACAAGATCACGATCAAGTACAGGTTTCCATTGCCACGAATGGATGATATTATGGACTGTTTGAGTGGAGCTAGGTATTTTTCAAAGATAGATCTAAAGAGTGGATATCATCAGATTCAGATCAGAGAAGGAGATGAATGGAAGACTGCATTCAAGACAAATGCACCGAGCACTTTCATGCACCGAGCACTTTCATGCGGCTCATGAACGAGGTTCTGAAAGAATTTATGGGTAAGTTTGTCATTGTTTACCTAGATGATATTTTGATTTTTAGCAAGACATTGGAGGAACATATGATGCATATTCGTATGGTGTTTGAGAAGTTGAGAGAAGAGAAATTGTTGATTAATTTGAAGAAGTGCAGTTTTGTGAAGAAAGAGTTAGTGTATTTGGGATTTGTAGTTTCAGCAGAAGGTCTAAAAATAGACCCAGAGAAGGTACAGGCTATTCTTGAATGGCCTACTCCAAGGAGTGCTACTGAGGTAAGATCTTTTCATGGTCTAGCTAGCTTTTACAGAAAGTTTATCAAAAATTTTAGCAGTATTTGTGGACCCTTGACTGAAACAATGAGAGGGGATAGAAAAGAGTTTAAGTGGACTAATGGGGCAGAAAAGAGTTTTTAATTGTTGAAACAAAAAGTTACAGAACAACCTGTTTTAGCACTTCCAGATTTTAATAAGGTGTTTCAAGTAGATTGTGATGCTAGTGGTACTGCAATAGGAGCTGTTATGAGCCAAGAAGGTAAACCTATTGCTTATTTCAGTGAGAAGTTAAATGATGCCAAGAGGAAATATTCTGTTTATGATCAGGAATTTTATGCTATAGTTCAGGCATTAAAGAAGTGGAGACATTATCTGCTTCCTAAGGAGTTTTTTTTGTATACTGATCATCAAGCTTTGCAATATTTGAATAGTCAAGGAAAATTTAATCAAAGGCATTTGAAATGGGTTGAGTTTTTGCAGAGTTATACATTTGTTTTGAAACACAGGAGTGGAAAGTCTAATAGGGTTGCAGATGCTCTTAGCAGAAGGCAACTATTGCTGACAGAAATGCAGATTGAAGTGGTTAGGTTCAAGGAACTCAAGAATTTGTATCCAGAGGATCCTGATTTTGGTGAAGCTTGGAAAGCTTGTACAGAACCTGTTACTCTAGACAGGACGAAATGGTTGGATTTCATCATCCAGGATGATATGCTATTCAGAGGGAGTCAGTTGTGCATTCCACGAAGTTCTATGAGGGAGAATCTCATCAAGGAGAAGCATAGCGGAGGATTGGCTGGACATTTTGGTCATGATAAAACCCTTGGTTTGGTTAGTGAGAATTATTATTGGCCACAGTTGCAGCAAGATGTGAAGAAGTTTGTACAGAGTTGCAGAGTATGTCAGATGGCAAAAGGAGTGAAGCAGAATACAGGGTTGTATCAGCCATTACCTGTACCAGAGAAGCCTTGGGAGGATATTAGCATGGACTTTGTTCTTGGTTTACCGAGGACTCAGCGGGGACATGATTCAATTTTTGTGGTGGTTGATAGATTTTCAAAGATGACACATTTCATTCCCTGCAAGAAGACTAATGATGCTGTTCATGTAGCAGAATTGTTTTTCAGAGAAGTAGTGAGACTTCATGGTTTGCCAAAGACCATAGTTTCAGATCGGGACACTAAGTTTGTTGGATATTTCTGGCGTACGTTGTGGAAGAAGTTGAAGACAGATTTGAAGTTCAGTTCATCACATCATCCCCAGACTGATGGACAGACAGAGGTGGTGAATAGGAGTTTGGGAAATTTGCTGAGATGTTTGGTTGGAGATAAGCCAACAGGATGGGACTTGATTTTACCACAGGCAGAATTTGCATACAATAATTATCTCAATAGGAGCACTGGTAAATCACCATTTCAGATTGTATATGGAAGTAGTCCGAGAAATGCATCTGAATTGAGAAAGATAGATAAAGGAGAAATAAGTAGTGCTGAGGCTGAGGATTTTGCAGAACATTTGAAGAACATCCATGAGGAGGTGAGGAAGCATATTACCAAGATGAACGCACAGTATAAGGCTAAGGCAGATGAGAAAAGGAGGTATAAGAAATTACAGGTTGGTGATGAAGTCATGGTTCATTTGCGGAAGGAGCGGTTTCCAGTTGGTACATATAACAAGCTGAAAATGAAGAAGTTTGGACCATGTAAGATACTGAAGAAACATGACTCAGGAAACGCATATGAGGTAGAATTGCCTACTGAGATAAATATTTCACCACTGTTTAACATTTCAGATCTGACAGAGTATCATGAAGGAGGTGTTGAAGATGAGATCACAGCAGCACAGTGGAGTATTCCAGCAACTAGTTCAGATATCAAGGAGATTGAAGACATACTGGACAGTCGTGTTGGCAGAAGCACAAGGAATAGGACATATGAAGAATATTTGGTCAAATGGAAAGGATGACCTCTTGAAGATTCATCATGGCTAACAAAGGAGGAGGTTAACCGTCTTGGTTTTCCTCTGCACGCCTGAGTCGTGACAGGGTCACTTCTCAAGTTACCCCGGGTGTCTGATGCAGGAGCATTCTGGGTGTAAGAGCAATCTTGCATCACCCAAAAATATTTCTATTTTTATATTCAATAAGGGCTATTTTGTGCAGAGCTGCTATTTATGGAAAGTTACTATTTTTGGTAATTTTCGTATGTGCTCAGAATGATCTGATTTCTTTCTTGGAGGTTCATTTTGGTCATATAAGTCTGCCAGCAAAGTTTCATGGCTAGATCAGGTGTAGTTTTGAAGATATTGAAGATTTTCGGTATTGGCAGCAGGGTACAGAAACTTTGAACTCAGTTTTGAAGGCTTTAGAGGCCCCGGATGAGGTCGAATTTTGGACTTAGGCGTTGTAGAGCTCCTCGCCCCCTTTTCGAAATGGGGTTACAATAGTCAATCGGGTCAACTGGTGATGACTTATGGTCTTCGAAAGTTGGGTCACCTGAAATGGCAGAAAATGATTTTTTTCTTCAAAATTTATGTTCGGGTTTCAAAAGTTATTTTGAGCCGACTATGATGTAATGAAATGTAAAATAAAAATAATTCTAAGTTTGGTCGGCCTTATTGGCTAAAATTCTGGAACCTTCCCGGGCGGTGGAAAATTGCCTATATAAGGAAGGCTGTATTATTGTCTTACGCAGTTCAGAATAGTTCTGGGTAGTAGATCTGGGTATTGATTCGAGGCTTTGTCCTACAGAATATTGTAAGGGAATGCCCATGTGGCTTTGCATATTGTAATTCTGAAAGTTTGTAATTCCACATTTGTGGAGATAATAAGAAGCCAATTTTCTGTTCTTGCATATTGTTGTTGTTTCTCTATTTCTGTTATGTGTTTGTGGTATTAAGGGGAGCACCCTTCATCAGGATTCACTATGAAATGAAAATGCAACTAGATTAAGATGAATATGCAAGCTAGAAATGAGAGATGCAAGCTAAGCTATGGAAATGAAAGTACAAGCTATGCTATGAAAAGGAAAGATGCAAGCTAAGCTATGGAAATGAAAGTACAAGCTATGCTATGAAAAGGAAGGATGCAAATATTACCAAACCTTCCTACTTAAACTAGATGAAGTAATCTAAAGCATAAAGGAAACTAAGCTATGAATGCCATGATAATGAAACTAAGATGCAAGAAATGAAATAATAATAGCATGTAAATATGAAAGCCAAGAATGCTCCAAATCTCCAAAGCTCCAAAATCAACTAGAAAACTTGCAACATAACATTAACATAAAAATGGATGACCTAGAATGAGGAAGAGAGCTCTTCTTTTATGGGAAATGAGGAGAAATGGACCATGGAGATTAAGAGGAAAAAGACTTAATCAAGGGTGGAGCTTGAAAGATGAGCAATCCATGTGCACAAGTATCCTCCAATAGGAAAATAAGAGTTGACTTTTGTGTCCATATGAGACAAAAAATATTTTTTCCCTTTTTATAAAATAAGAATAATGCTTTATTTGTGCAACTTAGGATAAGAGGAAAAGTGCAGGCTTTTTATTTATTAAAAGGGGAGGAAATATTCCTTTTAAATAAATAAAGACTTTAGGATAAAATGGTTAGCCCAAGGAAAATAATCAAAAAATGATAAAATAGGACTTGATCAAGGAAATTGATATAATTAAAAAATGTTGATTTTTTAAAATATTGATTCAGGGATTTGATAAATTGCTGAATGGAGGCCCAAAGGCTAGGTGACCATTTTAGGATGCATACATCTTGAAGGTAATAGCAACGATGCCCTAGGTCTCAAAGCTCATAGGTGATTAAGCATTCCAAATGAAAAGATGTAAACAATGCTAGTATTAAATAGTGAGCTCATGAACAATGTATCATGCCCTATCTTGCAGCCCGTGAGCCATCAAGACATTTCCTCATGAAATGATCATAAATAGGGAGTACACACATAGTGAATATCAATAGAAAAAAAAAGAAACAAAGATCAAACACTTCACACAATACCTTGAAGGTTATTACAAAGATGCCCTAGATCTCCAAGCTCGTGAGTCATCGAGCATTCCAAATGCTAAGATGTAAACAATGTCACTATTAACAATGCTAAGATGTAAACAATGCCACTGAAATTGATTTAATGAGAAGACAAAGATCAAATGCCTACCTCAAGTGCCAGTGCCCTCTTCCCACATGGTGTCAACTTCTTCGTGCACACAAAACTTGAATGTACTCTTCGTGCCACACAAAAGTGTAGTGTCATCTTTGTGGCAGCTCTTCAAATTCACAAATTACAAATGACACTTTCTTTTCTCTATTTTTCTTTATAACCAAATGGGTATCACAATTATGATGATATCGTCACTATTATGACACCAACGGGGGCACTTGCAAAAAAACAAAAAAAACAAACAAAAATTATAGTGGCATTACAAATTGGTGTCAAAATTTGACCCCAAATGTTATAGTGTTTATGATGAAGGGTGCTCCCCTTAATACCACAAACACATAACAGAAACAGAGAAAAAACAACAATTTGCAAGAATAGAAAATGGGCTTGTTATTATCTCCACAAGTGTGGAATTACAAATTTTAGAATTACAATATGCAAAGCCACATGGGCATTTCCCTTACAATACTCTGTAGGAAAAAGCCTTGAATCATTACCCAGATCTACCCAGAACTGCCCTAGACAACACTATGGACCTTCTTTATATAGCCAATTTATATTGCCTGAGAAGGTTCCATAAATCAAGCCCTTAGGGCCGACCAAACTTAAAATTATTTTATTTTTCATTTTATTACATCATAGTCGGCTCAAAATAACTTTTGAAACTTGAACATAAATTTTGAAAGAAAATTATTTTCCACCATTTCAGGTGGCCCAACTTCCAGAGACCATAAGTCATCACCCGTTGACCCAATTGACTATTATGACCCCAATTCGGAAAGGATGCAAGGATCTCTTTAGTGTTTTCCTTGCACAAGCTCTAATCAACCAAACTTTTGACCTCATACGAGGCCTCTAAAGCCTTCAAAACTGAGTTCAAAGTTTATGTACCTTGCTGCCAATACCAAAAATTTTCAATATCTTCAAAAATAGACTTGATCTAGCAATGAAACTTTACTAGCAGACTGATATGACTAAGATGAACCTCCAGATGTGAAATCATAACATTCTAAGATCGTATGACCAAATTACTAAAAATAGTAAGTTTCCATAAATAGAAGCTTTGCACAAGATAACCCTTATTGAAAAGAAACTAGAAATATTTTTGGGTGATGCAAAATTGCTCTTACACCTAGGATGCTCATGCATCAGACACCCGAGGTAATTTGAGAAGTGACCCCGTCATGTCTCAGGTGTGAAGAGGGAAACCAAGATGGTTAACCTCTTCTTTTGTCAACCATGATGAATCTTCAATAGGTCATCCTTTCCACTTGATCAGATATTCTTCATATGTCTAGTTCCTTGTGCTTTTTCCAACACGACTATCTAGTATATCCTCAATCTCTTTGGTATCCGAACTAGTTGCTGGAATATTCCACTGGGCTTCTACGATCTTATCTTCAACACCTCCTTCTTGATACTTTGTCAAATCTGAGATGTTAAACACTGGTGAAATATTCAACTCAGTAGGGAATTCTACCTCATATACATTTCCTGAATCATGCTTCTTCAGTATCTTGCATGACCCAAACTTCTTCATTTTTAGCTTGTTATATGTACCAACTATAAATCGCTCCTTCTGCAAATGAACCATGACTTTTTTGTAACCTAAAATTCCTTATGCCTCCTTTTCTGATCTTCCTTAGCCTTATACTACGCATTCATCTTGGTAATGTGTTTCCTCACCTCCTCATGGATGTTCTTCAAATGTTCTACAAAATCCTCATCTTTAGCACTACTTATTTCTCCTTTTTCTATATTTCTCAACTCAGATGCATTTCTTGGACTATTTCCATATACAATATGGAATGGTGATTTACCAATGCTCCTGTTAATAGAATTATTGTATGCAAATTCTCCCTATGGTAAAATCAAATCCTATCTTGTTGGCTTGTCTTCAACCAAAGATCTCAGCAAATTCCCCAAACTCCTATTCACCACCTATGTACGTCCATCAGTCTATGGATGATGTGATGAATTGAACTTCAAATCTATCTTCAACTTCTTCCACAATGTGCGCTAGAAATATCCAACAAACTTAGTGTCTTGATCTAAAACTATGCTCTTTGGAAAACCATGTAGTCTCACCACTTCTCTGAAAAATAATTCTGCTATATGAACAACATCATTAATCTTCTTTCAGGGAATGAAATGTGCCATCTTTGAAAATCTGTCAACCACCAAAAAAATTGAATCATGTCCCCGCTGAGTCCTTGGCAAGCCAAGAACAAAATCCATATTGATATCCTCCCAAGGCTTTTCTAGTATAGGTAATGGCTGATACAACCTTATATTCTGCTTCACTCCTTTTGCCATCTAATATACTCTACAACTCTGTACAAACTTCTTGACATCTTGCTGCAACTGTGGCCAATAATAATTCTCACTAACCAAAGCAAGGGTTTTATCATGACAAAAATGTCCAGCCAATCCTCCACTATGCTTCTCCTTGATGAGATTCTCCCTCATAGAACTTCATGGAATGCACAACTGAGTCCCTCTGAATAACATATCATCTTGAATGATGAAATCCAACCACTTTGTTCTGTCTAGAGTGACAGGTTATGTGTAAGCTTTCCAAGCTTCTCCAAAATCAGGATCCTCTAGATACAAATTATTGAGTTCCTTGAACCCAACCACCTCAATCTGCATCTTTGTCAGCAATAGTTTTCTTTTTCTAAAAGCATTCACAACCCTATTAGACTTTCCACTCCTATGTTTCAAAACAAATGTATAACTCTACAAAAACTCAACCTATTTCAAATACCTTTGATTCAACTTTTCCTTACTATTCAAATATTGCAAAGCTTAATGATTAGTATACGAAATAAAATCCTTAGGAAGGAGATAGTGTTTCCATTTCTTCAATGCCTGAACTATAGCATAAAATTCTTGATCATAAACAAAATATTTTCTTTTGGCATCATTTAACTTCTCACTAAAATAAGCAACAGGTTTACCTTCTTGGCTCATAATATCTCCTATTACAGTACCACTAGCATCATAGTCTACTTGAAACACCTTATTAAAATCTTGAAGTCCTAAAATAGGCTATTCTGTAACTTTCTATTTCAACAATTTAAAACTCTTATCTTCCCCATTAGTCCACTTAAACTCTTTTCTATCCCCTCTCATTGTTTCAATCAAGGGTCCACAAATATTGCTAAACTTTCTTATAAAATTTTTGTAAAAGCTAGCCAAACCATGAAAAGATCTTACCTCAGTAGCACTCCTTGGAGTAGGACATTCAAGGATAGCTTACATTTTCTTTGGGTCTATTTTCAGACCTTCTGCTAAAACTACAAATCTCAAATACACTAACTCCTTCACAAAACTGCACTTCTTCAAATTAATCAACAATTTCTCTTCCCTTAACTTCTCAAAAACCATACGAATATACATCATATGCTCCTCCAATGTCTTACTAAAGATCAAAATATCATCTAGGTAAACAATGACAAACTTACCTAGAAACTCTTTCGGAACCTCATTCATGAGCCACATGAAAGTGCTCGGTGCATTGGTTAGCCCAAAAGGCATGACTAACCACTCATACAATCCTTCCTTTGTCTTGAAGGAAATCTTCCATTCATCTCCTTCTCTGATTCGAATTTGATGATATCCACTCTTCAGATCTATATTTGAGAAATACACAGCTCCACTCAAATAGTCCATAATATCATCCATTCGTGGTAATGGAAACCTGTACTTGATTGTGATATTTTTTATTTCCCTAGAGTCTTTACACATCCTCCATTCTCCATTCTTCTTTAGTGCTAATACCTCTGGTACATCACAGGGACTTAGACTCTCTTGAATCAACCCCTTCTGTAATAACTCATGTAGTTGTCTGTTCAACTCCTCATTTTCTACTGGTGTCATTTTGTGCACTACCTTATTTGGAAAACTAGCTCTTGGAATTAGGTCCATCTGATGAGTGATCTTCCTTACTGGTGGTAATCCATCAGGTACATTATCAGATACAATATCTTGAAATGCATTCAATAAATCTATAACTTCTACAGGTACATCTTCTACTTCCTCTTTACCATCTTTTGGAATTAAAAAAAAACACACATGCTCATGCCTCATACCATCTAGGAACTTTCTTCCATCAAGAAAAGTTATTCTTGCACTACTACATACCTTTTCTTCTGTCTCTTTCAATGGATTTAGCTTATGTCACACTCCATCCTTCATCAAGGAATAGGTATTCGGATGAGCATCATGTACAAAATGTCTGTCAAACTGCCATGGCCTACCCAACAATATATGACATGCATCCATAGATATGATATCACATAGTACCTCATCCTGGTACCCACCAATCTTGAACTTTACTAGGCATTGTTCATTGACCATGACCTTGTGGTCATCCTACACCCAAGCAATCCAGTATGGATGGGGGTGTTTCTATCTCTTGAGCTTCAATTTTGTCACCATATCTTCTGACACCAAATCGTTAGTGCTTCCACTATCAATAATCACATCACAATATTTACCCTCACACTTGCATCTAGTGTGAAACAGGCTCCTCCTTTGCTCAGGTTCATTCTCACCACTCAGCAGGATTCTTCTGTTAATTAGTGTTTCTCCTCTTTTAGCATCTTCATAATGTGATGATCTAGCATCTTCATCTACATGTGCAACTCTAGCCTGGCCTTCATTTCTCTTGTCTATTCTTCCTTGGTGCTGAGGACATTCAAATGCCCTATGACTTTCTTCTCCATAGTGAAAACATGTTCCATGGAAGCCTCCTCTTCCAGATCCTTGTCCTCTTCCTCTTCCTCTCTGATCCCTATTATTCTGATCATGGAAATGATTGAAATTGTTTCCTCTTTGATTCTAACTGCTACTAGCCTCATGTTTTTTTTTGGATCTTCATGTCAGCCTCTATATGACCGTCCACTAGATCATCCACCACAACCTCTTCCATTTTGTCTTCTCTCAAACTTCTTGTTCAGCTATTCCTCTACTTTTAGGGAAAACTGGTATGCCTCTTCAATACTATTTATTTGAACTAGATTCAGTTCCTCCTAAATGCTCGGCCTCAACCCATTAAGGTAACGGACAACTTTCTCCTTATCAGCTTCCACATGGTCTATTCTGATGAGGATTCGATAGAAATCCTCCATATACTCCTAAACATATCTTCCTTCTTGACTCAAACTTTTCATTTTCTTTAGTAGGTCAAGCTCATAATCAACATGAATGAACTGTCGCTTCAATTTATCCACCATCTGATCCCATCTTGTGATTTTATCCTTTCCTCTTCGATTTCACTCCAATTGAATCTCCTGCCACTAGATCTTCACATGACCCTTCAGTCTGGCCTTCACAAATTTGACCCTATCAGGATCTTCAATATCTTCATACTCAAAATATTCTTCACATTGATTGATCCAGTCGATCAATTCTTCTGGGTTAAGATTTCCTTAAAAAGTAGGAACCTCAATCTTAGGTCTTTTCTCAATCTTGGAAATGGCCCGAAAAATTCTTTCTTCCTCTTGATTCAAAATTTCATCTTCTTCTTGATCAAAATTTTCTTCTCCCTCAGCTTCATCCTCACTTTTGTCTTTGACATTAAGATTCATTCCTCTGTGAATCTCTTCTTGTAATGCTCGCACTTGTCTCTACAGTGCTCTAACCTCAGGTGTTACAATACCAACTCTTCCACCACGTTCCCTTCATGGAGTCATTTTTACGCTACATGCTGAAACCCTAACCATGCTCTTGGTGCAAACTACCTCATAGTCAGTGATTTGTTTACACACTCAGGAACTCCCACTTTGATAACACTTGATGAAGGGTGCTCCCCTTAATACCACAAACACATAACAAAAACAAATAAACAACAACAATTTACAAGAATAGAAAATGGGCTTCTTATTATCTCCACAAGTGTGAAATTACAAATTTAAGAATTACAATATCCAAAGCCACATGGGCATTTCCCTTACAATATTCTGTAGGACAAAGCCTTGAATCATTACCCAGATCTACCCAGAACTGCCCTAGACAACACTATGGACCTCTTTATATAGATAATTTCCACCACCCGAGAAGGTTCCAGAAATTAAGCCCTTAGGGCCGACCAAACTTAGAATTATTTTATTTTTCATTTTATTACATCATAGTTGACTCAAAGTAACTTTTGAAACCTGAACATAAATTTTGAAGGAAAATTATTTTCTGCCATTTCAAGTGGCCCAACTTTCAAAGACCATAAGTCATCATCCGTTGACCCAATTGACTATTATGACCCGAATTCAAAAAGGGTGCAAGGAGCTCTACAATGTCTAACTCATGCAAGTTCTAGTTAGAGAAAGTTTCAACCTCATCTGGGGCCTCTAAAACCTTCAAATTGAGTTCAAAGTTTATGTACCCTGCTGCCAATACCAAAAATTTTCAATATCTTCAAAACTAGACTTGATCTAGCAATGAAACTTTACTGGTAGATTGATATGACTTAGATGAACCTCCACATGTGAAATCACAACATTCTGAGATCATATGACCAACTTACTAAAAATAGTAAGTTTCCATAAATAGCAGCTCTGCATAAGATAACCCTTATTGAAAAGAAACCATAAATATTTTTGGGTAATGCTAGATTACTCTTACACCTAGGATGCTCCTACATCAGTTTACAGGACCACTTCTGAGATAATCCTTTTATGCATTGTACACTTGTTTCAATTCTTTAAGATCAATCTTTTGTAGGTCATTGGAGGGCTCACTTAGCTTGAAAGCATTCCCTATTTCTGTAATAGAAATTTTCATTAAGAGGTTTCCTTTGGCATCCCTAATAATTCTAGTAATTGGGTCATAATTCTTAGCAACTTGAATCATTATATCTGCATATAGGAAAATGTCGGGTACCACAAGCTTACCTAGGTCAAACTGTCATATATTGTTGTTAGGAGGAGCAGCATATGTCTAGCTAAAACCTACTTTGAACAATGCTAAACTAGTGATATCAGAAACACCACTTGCATTGAGTGTGCCAATCTTACCATCCCTTATGTAATTCCTTGTGTCATACAAGCCATCTGCCACCTTCACCCTAGGTTCCTTTGGCATTAATTATTTGGCCTTCACTATATCAGTTGTAGACTTAGGTAATAACTGTAACAAATCCACATGCAGACCTCTCTTACTGTAGTCGATTTCACCAAATAATTCCTTCCTTGGAGCCATTTTAGGGTTTGAGATTTTTTACAATTATATGCAGAAGAAACATGAAAAAATTATAATGTTATTAGCAGGAAATATTTGTATAGGAAATTCACCAACTTTTATAGAACTTTCTCAAAATATGTCAACCAGTCTCTGCAAATCTTCTCACCCAATTCTCTGCAAACTTTATCTTCTTGTGTTGCTAAGAATATGTAAATCTTCAATATATCTACAATCAAAACCAGTCCTTTCAACATTTTACTCCACACAATCAAGCCATTACTTCTCTGAGAAATCGAACTGTCATTGTTCAACGGGAAAAATAAATTTTGCACCAACTGTGCTTCAAGTTTGAATTTGGACCGTTGATCTTCTTTAAAATATAATCTAATGGTTGTCTTATGATCTCAATGCTTGAAAGAAATTTATGCAAACATGTGACAACCATTCGATCAATATGCATCGACGACAATCCTTTAATCATGTCATTTAGGACCCACTTGATACCTTGGATTTATCTCCATCGTTAGATCCTCCATCGGATGGTCACGACTACTTTCCCTTTATGACTAGACATAAAGTAAGGTCTCATGGCCTTGATACCAAATCAATGGTTGTTGCATGATCGCAAGGATTGAAAAGATTCCTTGCGAATATGTGACAACTGTTAGATCTTCCCTTTGCTATTGATACCTTAAGAAACCGGCCCCACTTTGCTTCAACCAATCAGTTATATCCACGTTGCAATATCCGAAAAGCGAACATGTAAAATTTTCCTACCAAGTGCTAGCGTTATTGACATCTTTCACATCAGCAGAAACCTTTGACCAATTAACAGTAGCCATGTGTGTACACCTAGCAGCGGACCCACCCTTTTCTTACACCTAGGAAAAGGTAAGATTGACGATTGTCACATGATCGCATGGCTTGAAAAGATCCCTTGTGAACATGCGACAACTATTAGATCAAGATTCTAGATTCTTGGCTGAATATAGTGTCAAAACTTTAGGAAATAAAGTGCCTAGGACTTAGGAATATTTAAAAACATCACCGGGCTTAGACTTAGGAAAAATTTAAAAGGGGGCGAGCCTAAGTAATATAAAGTGTTAACAACATGACCCCGCTTGGTGATATTTTTAAAACACATGCGCTTATAGGAATACAAGTGACCTGGTAAAATTAATGCTCGAATAGATTAATAAGGAGTGACCTAGGGTTTTCATGAAGACAAAATGCACTTAGGGTTTTCTCAAGCCTGGTTTTTCAATTAGGGCTTTTTAAATTTAAATAAATCTCTGAGATTTTAGCAAGGTTTTCTGGGATTTTGGCAATGAATTTTCTCAATCCTAGGATAGCACATAGATGTTTCAATTTTGTAAGGAAATGCAAGATTTTATATTGTTGAAAAATGAAGTTCCAATAAGATAATTTCTCGCATGGTGGATTCAATTCCTTAAACAGACCATTGATTTTCTATTGTGATAGACATCATGTGATGGCTGAAATAGATCATAATAGATGATTTCTTGCATGGTGGATTCTATTCCTTAAACAGACCATTGACCTTCTATTGTGATAGACATCATGTGATGGCTGAAACAGATCATGCCATTCAGTAATCCTTTAATCATGCCATTCAGGACCCACTTGATACCTTAGATTTATCTCCATCGTTAGATCCTCCATCGGATGATCACTGTTACTTTCCCTTTATGAATAGACATAAAGTAAGGCATCATGGCCTTGATACCAAATCAACGGCTATCGCATGATTGCAAGGCTTGAAAATATTCCTTGCAAACATGGGACAACCGTTAGAACTTCCCTTCGCTATTGATACCTTAAGAAATCGGCCCCACTTTTCTTCAACCAATTAAGAATGTCCACGTTGTAATATCTAGTAAGCAAACATATAAAATTTTCCTACCAAGCACTAGCATAACTGACATCTTCCACATCAGCAAAGACCTTTGACCAATTAACATCAGCCATGTGTGTACACCTGGTAGTGGACCTAGCATTTTCTTACGCCTGGGAAAAGGTAAGATCGATGGTTGTTGCATGATCACATGACTTGCCAAGATCCCTTGTGAACATGCGACAATCATTAGATCAAGATTCAAGATTTTAGGCTGAATATAGTGTCAAAACTTTAGGAAATAAAGTGCCTATGACTTAGGAATATTTAAAAACATCACCAGGCTTAGACTTAGGAAAAATTTAAAAGGGGGCAAGCCTAGGTAATATAAAGTGTTAATTACATGACCCCGCTTGGTGATATTTTTAAAACACATGTGCTTATAGGAATACAAGTGACCTAGTAAAAGTAACACTCAAATATATTAATAAGGAGAGACCTAGGGTTTTCATGAAGACAAATTGCACTTAGGGTTTTCTCAGGCCTAGTTTTTCAATTAGGGCTTGCTAAATTTAAATAAAATCTCTGAGATTTTAGCAAGGTTTTTTGGGCTTTTGGCAATGAATTTTCTCCATCCTAGGATAGCACACAGATGTTTCAATTTTGTAAGGAAATGCAAGATTTTATATTGTTGAAAAATGAAGTGCCAACAAGATGATTTCTCGCATGGTGGATTCAATTCGTTAAAACAGATCACAATAGATGATTTCTTGCATGGTGGATTCTATTCCTTAAACATACCATTGACCTTCTATTGTGATAGACATCATGTGATGGCTGAAATAGATCACAATAGATGATACCTTGCATTAAGGATACATTATCTATGGAAATTTTGGAGTTATGATGAATATCATGAGAGTTGATATTCTTGGTCAAATCATATCTCTGATATCATATTTTGTTGATATCTAAAATATTTGTTAAGTACATGGTTGACATCATGAGACTTGATGTTGATAGGCCAGTACTCTGAGTACATGGTGAATATCATGTGACTTGATATTTTGTGGCCATTACTCTTAATATCATAAGATGATATCTCTATAAACTCTAATATTTCATTAATGTAATACATCTTCTCACATTATTTTTTAGTACTTGGTGAATATCATGCAACTTGATATTCTGTGGCCAATACTCTCAATATCATGAGATGATATTCTTATTAATCTATGAGTTATGGTGAATATCATTCAACTTAATATTCCTAGTTAGACCATAGCTTTAATATCATAGTAAATGATATCTTCTGATCCTAATTTACTAAAATTTTACATTTATCCTGTTGAAAATATATGTTTAGTATTGTTAGAATAACTAAGAGGGGGGTGAATTAGTTATCTAGTGTCCCAATTCGATGTATAATCCAAAACAATTTCTACTATTTCTACTTGTCGGTAAGCAATAATAACTCTTACTGTCTGTGCTTTTACCGATTACCAGTCTAATACTTATAACTATTTACCCATCAAATCTAATATGTAACATGTAAAGTATGATAACAAACAAATATCACAATCAACACATAACACAAGATATTTAACGTGGAAACCCTGTAAAGGGAAAAACCACCTAGGACCGACAACCCAAAATTGTTCACTCTTCTGAAGTGAGGTCGGTTAAGACCCAACCCTGTTAAAAGTTACAAACACACTATCAGGTGTGACCTTGTTAGAGGATTTTAGACTAGAAGTTATCGTCCAACCAACATTCACTATGGGGTTGACAGGATAACAATATTCATTCTATGAATGATACATCATAAGACATTCAAAGTCCACTCAGTTAAGAGATTTAGACTGTATACAATGGTTAAATATGTAACAGTAAAATGACCTACCTTAATACAACTTCAATTTCAGATTACAGATCAATATTTAGTCCATTCAAATCCTTCAGATCAATAATTCACTTCAGATTCAATACTATATCAACTTACTGTCTGTCGGTAACTACTCTTTGTAGCTCAGTAATTAGTTTACAGCTTGGTTCTCACTAACCACTATGATCAAAATGCATGAGACCTTATTCACGTGATAATCCTACAGCTTATTCTTCTTCTGGCATTTTCATAAAGAAATTATGTTCTCTTATATAGACGAGTAAATCATTTTCTTCTCCACCATCAAATTTTGCCTCTTAATTACATTCATAGATTTTGCTACTTAAACTTTCTCGGTACTTGTGTCAATAACACATTTCAATTTGCTTCATTAGATCTTCTTTGAATTTTGTTAGCCGTTGATCTATGTAACAAACATTATCTGTTACCTTGATGTTATACTCTTGCCAGCTCATCAATCTTATCAGCTAAACTCAACTTTTAATTCATTCTGTTCTCCTTGGTTAACAAAGAAATGCATCGGTGAACACTACTTGGTTAATACTGTGGTCGGTATAAACTACACTCCGTCGGTGTATACTAGAAATGCTTCATTTAGCGACAACACTGCTTTGTGTCTTTCAGCTCTATATTTCATTATAGATGAATGCAACATAATGAAGTCAATATCATCAAGTCATAGACTCATCAATAAGTTACTCAATGTGTTCCTTATCCTCATCTATCATGTACATCTTTCCTCAGGTAGATTTCTTTGTTCTTTATCTCTTTTCCACTTTTCTTCAGATATCTCGGTGTAGTAACTTACAAGATAAGTCATGTCAAACTAGTTGACATCAATGACAACATAATAATGATTTAATCATATTACATATCCAATCAGTAACTTCTCAGTGATCTTGTAATCACACATCCTTCAATCAGATTCCAAATCAGTTGTAGTCCAACAATCTCTCCCTTTGGCATTGATGACAACTCAAGTAATATGAAATGTACCATACACATACCAAACATACATTCTACAAATTTGTGAATAAATGTTGTAAGTTGAATAGACTTAATATGTTTAATCACTACATTACTAAACCAGCATTAAGTAATATAGTTTACCTTTATGTAGTTGTGATCCTTTCAGTTCTCCTATTCCTACTTCTATTCTGTGTAACTGATCTTCAATACTCTATCTCATTCAGATTGTCTCTCCCTTAGATAAATGTTTTCGGTGCTTGTTCCTTTTCATATTTTGGTTTATCTCTCCCCTTTTCATTTCATATGGTTTATCTCTCCCTTTGACAGAAATGCCAAAGAAACAAATAAACAATTAGCTCTATAGTAGCCAAGTAACTCTCTGTGGTGTTCAGTACTTCCTCTGTATCTTTGTATACTGATATCTCATCGGTTCAAGTTTTCAAACTTAATCACAACCTTGAAAATGATTCAAAGTGTGAACTATGCTGCATCAACATGAATGATCTTCTAATAAAAGTTGGCTGATGCAACATCCAGATCACCTTAGTGACTGATAGACAGGGGACGGATCCCAAGTCTAGTCCTCAAGTATTCAAATGTTTCCTTCGGTAGGGGCTTTGTAAAAATATCTGCAAGTTGTTCTTTAGATGTAACAAATTCTAACTTTACTTGCTTCTCTTGCACTTTTTCTCTTAAGTAATGATACTTAATAGATATATGCTTTGTCTTAGAGTGCATCACAGGATTCTTTGAAATATTAATAGCACTAGTGTTGTCATAGTATGTAATCACCGGGTCAGTGATTACCTCATGAATTCCTTCCAACACTTGTTTGATATATGCAATGTTTGAACAATTAGTAGCAGCAACAACATACTCTACTTTAGCAGTAGACTGAGAAATACAAGCCTTCTTTTTACTTGTCTAGGTTATAAGTCTTTAACCAAAGAAAAATGCTCCTCCGATGGTGATTTTTCTATCATCCACATTTCTAGCCCAATCAGCATCGGTGTAAACTTTCAATTCAAACTTCCCTTCCTTAGAATACCATAATCCATAATTTTCTATTTTCTTCAAGTATCTTAAGATCCTTTTTGTAGCTATCATGTGTGATTCTCTAAGGTTAGCAAAAAATCTTGCGACAATTCCCACAGCATGTGCTATATCTGGCCTACTGTGAACTACGTACATTAACTTTCCAATCATAGATCGGTAAAGTGTCTGATTTACCTCATTAGTTTCATCCTCCTTTGTCAATTTGCATCTAGTAGCCATCAGTGTTCCCACAAGTTTAGCATCTTCCATGCCAAATGTCTTTAGTACTTCCTTTATGTATTTGGATTGTGTGATGAATATGCCATCACTCTATTGAATCACTTGTAGTCCAAGAACAAACTTTATCTCTCCGAACATAGACATTTCAAATTCCTTTTGCATTTCATCATCAAATGCCTTGCAGACAAGATCTGTGCCACCAAAGATAATATCATCAACAAAAATTTTAGCAATGATAATAGTATCATCAGTATCACCCTTCACATATAGATTGTTGTTTTCACTTGTTCTAACAAATCCAATACTTAACAAGTATGTAGTCTTTCATACCATGCTCTCAGTGCTTTCTTTAGTCCATATAAAGCTTTATGTAATCTACATATCATGTCTTTATTGTCAGGATCAACAAATCCTTCAGGTTGTTCAATGTAGACATCTTCTTCAATTATACCATTCACAAATGTTGACTTCACATCCATTTGATAGACTTTGAATTTCTTATGTGCAACATATGCAAGTAGCATTCTAACTCCTTCTAATCTAGCTGTTGGGAGTTCCCTTTGATCTTCAACCTGTAGATTTATACTTTAATGGATAACTTTAATATAATCTTAACTCTATCACCACTCCAAAGTCTACAAGGAAAAGGGCCAATTAACAAGGATCAAAAGAGATCCTCCTACACTTTGAGTCTTAAAGCTCAAATGGGTGTACCCTTGATTCACTTCTTGAAAGAAATCACTAAATGTTATACCAATATACTCTTTACTAACTGATTTAAGGATTTGATCATTTGATTTGTGTGTGTGATTGATGATGATGGACTACCTCCAAAGAACAGACCAATGCCTCATCCCAGGGAAAAGAGTCACTAAATAACACATATCAACCTAAAACCTTAACTCAAATACACATGAACTTAGAGTAAGTGCTTTTCCTATTAGTCCCCTCACTCCCAAACATGATCATCAAATTCCAATCTAATGATGAACTCACTGAAATCACCCTAAAGGCTTTAATCCTAACTTTGTTAGGAACTCCAAGCTGATCTCACAATACTCTTTGTTTACCATATGCTAATCCACTTTGTGACCTTAACATATATGAATCCACAATCAAAAAAAGAAGACAATCAAAGATATGAGATAGGAATTCAAGTGTATTCTTATTAATTTTTCAAAATCAATACATCATCAAACAACAAAATGTCGAAGAAAGAGACCCAAAATCTAGGCTCTCCTTGCTCAATATAATACCATCAACAAAAACCTTTACAAAATAAAAAATGCTGCAATATATACCACCACTAGTCACCTTGGAATCCTCAAAGAGGATGCATCAACCTTTGGGTGACTAGGGTTAGGGTTTCAACCACCCAACCAATTAGAAATGGTCACAAATTTATTACAGGGGAAGAAACCCAGGAAACCAGGAGAAGATAGGTCCGGGAGTGACTCTAATCATGACAAATCTCACTGAGAAGGTACTGAGAATCACAAAAACACCGAAAATGTCAACCTGTTCGGCCACCTACAAACACACCTCAAGCACAAAAAACATGGTACAGACCCCTACAGATGATCATGGAACACCCTGGACTAGATTGCAACAGCAAGCACCACCAAACAAATCAAATCCCTCCGTGAAAGCATTCAATTTTAGTCCTTTTGGTCGCAGGAAACGCTCTACAAATTCAAATTTGAATCAAATGGTCATTTGCATGGCCCTAGTAGCAAATCGGCGATCCACATTTGAATCTCGACCAACTTTAAGTCCTGACCATTAGATCTCTCTTTTTTGTGGTCTTTTAAGTCTTAACTCAACTACCACCCTCGGGTTAACTCCTAGCGACTACGCAACAATGCTTTTTCCTCTTCACGGAAAGAAAACCTTAACCCATCTTTAACTCCGTGACCTGACGACCAAAGGAAAACATTTAACCTCAGTCCCAGCTACACCTAGTGAACTAGCGACTGAAGATTTTAGCCAATTTGTGAAACACTTTATAATACCACTAGAAAGTTTAGCGATTACACGAACACTTGTTTGCTAAACCACTAAAACATTTAGAGAACTACCATCTTACTTTGTGAATGAGTGAACCCATTGTAATCTATCGGAACCGCTAAACACTTTTGTCTAGACTGCTAAGTCCTTAAACCCCACTCGGGCCCGCTTTATGCCATCTATCACCACCTCATTCACTGCTACTACCCGGTCATCACTGAAAAAGGACCCACTGCAAAGCTTTCCCCTTTAGTGAAGATCAAAGGCTATCGTTATACCATGCATTTAACTATCATGCATCTTACCCCAGTGGTATAGCAACAACCATAAGATCCTCTAGCGTATTAACTCACCTGAGACTAGCGAACCCAATGAAAAGTCCACCTCAGCATACCTAGACCAATGAGAGCATGCCCAAGTTAGCACCACCTGCCAGAGGCCCCACTCATGTCAACCATCTGAGAAAAGTAGAATCAACGGTTGGTGTAAGATCTCATGGCTCTGACAACTTCCATGAGAACTTACACCAACCGTAGATCTTCTGCAAATTTCAGGACCCTCTAACATGCCAGCAACCCGGGACCCACTGACAATTGCCAAATCATAAATAGGTGGACCAATGAGAGTCTGCCAATCATGCACACCTGTCGGAAGGTCCCACTTCTTTGAAACACTGCATCATCAGGAAAGATCAATGATTGGCATAAGATCTCAAGCTTCTAATGCAGTCTATGAGAACTTACACTAACCATCAGATGGAGACATTGTCAGAAGACCAGGCCCAGAAAATATTAAGTTGGAACATTAGGAAAGTCAAGGCGCGGGACTTAGGAAAAATAAAGCCAACTGACTTAGGGAAATATTAAAGGGGGCCGACATAAAACCTTAGTCGCATGATTGCATAACATGAAAAAGGTTCATGCGATCATGTGACAAAGGGATAAAAAATTAGCACATGCAAATTAGGACTTTAAGTGGCTAGAATAAAGGTAACTTAAAATTAGAACAGGGCCTGGGCAAAACAAAGGGTTTTAAATGTAATGGCTAGTTTTTTAAATATTCTGGTTAGGGCTCTAGCCAGAGACATGAAAAAAGATACAGAGACTAGGGGAAAGATAATGAAGTCATAATTTTTTTTGCACATGCTAACAGTGGCTCTCTCTGGGGATGTATGCCTCCTGTAGGCATAGCAAGGATCTAGAATCACTAGTTTAAAGCAAACCATCCCACTGGGAAAGACTGACAACAAAGAGCAACAAGACCAAAACCCTACAGACCAGGACAAAATAGGGCAGGGGCAAGCAACTTATTTACAAAATGTACAAAATGTATAGACCTAACTAATGTTCATGTAGAATAGAATACTTCAAAAGAAGTATTTCTTCAAGAATTGTCCATTAATAGGCAATTCCTGAATATCACCATTTAATTCCTTGACAATATATGAATCTTGGCCCCATTTCTCATGAATTAGATATGGCCCTAACTAGATGGGATCAAATTTACCATGTTTTCCTTTATCCTCTAGTCTGGCATTCCAAATTAATACCAAATCACCAGGCTCAAACTTCCTGTCAACAGTCTTCTTGTCATACAAATTCTTAACCTGCAACTAAAATCTGGCATTTCTTGCAACTGATTCTCTTCTAGTCTCATCCAATATAATGAGGTCCTAAATCCTCAATTGCATCTCATCATCTATGTCATCATCATATAACTGAACAAATTTATACATTTCCAACAAATTATTTTGAGGCATCCTTGCATGTATTCCATATACTAGGTCAAATGGTGTGTAACCAATTGCCCTCTTTACAGTTACCCTATCAGCCTATAGAGATCATGGAAACTTTGAATTCCATGCTCTTTTATTCTTTTCAAGGATCCTCTTGAGGATCTTAATCAGGCTCTTATCAGATGATTCTGCCTGTCCATTTCCTTGTGGATGATAAGGTGAGGAATTAGAAATCTGAATTCCCAAACCTTTGTAGAATTCCTTGTATTCAGCAAACCTGAAGCACATTACATTATCACTAACTATCCTCTCAGGGAAACCAAACCTTGTAACAATATTATTCAATAGAAAATTAATTACCACCTTACTAGTTGTATTTCTTGTAGGTATAGCCTCTACCCACTTTGTAAAGTAATCTGTGGCAACTAAGATCCATGAGTGTCCTCCACTTGACTTGTTTGGTATCTCCCCTATGAAATCAATTCCCCATTGTTGGAAAGGAGCCTGAACTTCTACTAGTTTTAATGGCACATTACTTGAAAATTTAAGCTTACCAGAGAACCTTTGACAAGCATCACACCTCCTCACCAACTATTCTGCATCCTTCAAGATTGTGGGCCACCAAAATCCTACTCTCAAGATTTTATAAGTAGTTGTTTTACCCATATAATGCCCACCACAAACTCCCTCATGCATTTGTTTCAACAACTTGTTAGCCTGATCTTCATCTACACATTTCAACAGTATGCAATCTAAATTCTTTCTATACAATTTACATTTCAAAATTACATACTTGATGGCCTATAATTTCAATGTCCTCTTCCGATTATCATTCATGTTTGTTGGACACTTCATGTTTCTTAGATAATAGATAATATCTTGATACCAAACATAATCATCCATATCACATGTATAATCAATTTCAGAATGATTTATCTGATTTGCATCAAGATTGGATTGAGCCATCAGTCTTGCCAATCCTTGTCCTCTAATCAATTTAGTAATCTGAACATCAACATTGAATTCTTGGATCCTATTGATCCATCTGCATCTTCTTCCAGACACCTCCTACTATGAGAAAATATCCTTCACAGCTGCACTTGGCACAAAAGCAATCACAATTGCCCCCATCGAGTAACACCTAAAAGCCTTGACTACCTTCACAAGTGCATATGCTTGTTTCTCATTTATGTCATACTTCAATTCAGCAGCCTTCAAAGATTTACTAAAAAATGCAATAGGCTGCTCAAAACCATCCTTATTATTTTGTAACAAAACTGCAGCAATAGTGTGAAAAGATGTGAAAGAAAAGATGTGCATTGGGACATTATAATCAGGTGCCTTGAGAACTGGTGCATCTTTGATAGCCTGCTTTATGTTTTTGAAAGCCTCATCAGGCTCACCCTCCCAATTTATTGCAGATCCCTTCTTCAACATCTTAGAAATAGGTCTAGTAACCTCTACAAAATTTGTCACAAACCTCCTTAAGAAATTGACCTGACCAAAGAAGGACTGAATCCCTTTAATATTTTTTGGCCTCTGAATTTTATCAATAGCTGCTACCCTCTCAAGGTCAATTCTCACTCCTTGCTTCCCAACTAAGTGGCCAAGAAACTTACCTTTAGTGACACCGAATGCACATTTCCTTGGATTTAATGAAATGCCATATTCCAGAGACCTCACAAATATTTTCTCTAAATAAGTACAATGGTCCTCTTCCTTCTTGGAATAGGCAGTTAAATCATCTTGATAAACAACAAGGAAGTCATTGATAAAATCTAAAAAGACAACATCCATTGCCCTCTGAAAAGTAGCACCAGCATTTGTGAGACCAAAATGCATTCTCACATAAATATATGTCCCCCAAGGTGTTTTGAAAGTTGTCTTGAATTTCTCTGATTCTTTAACAATTACCTAATTGTAACAAGAGAAACAATCCATCATTGACATCAATTCTGATCCGGTTACTCTCTACAGCATAGCTTCCATATTGGGCAGACAATAGTTATCCTTTAATGAGCTGATGTTCAAATTCCTCAAGTCTACACAAACCCTGATGTCACCATTATTTTTTCTCACAGGAACAAGGTTTGACACCCAAGAAGAGTGCCTTATAGGCTTGATAATTCTAGCATCTCTCAGCTTCATTAATTCTTCTTGCATCTTGGGTGCCAAAGTAGGATTAATAGGCATTTGTTTCTGTCGGAAAGGTTTAGCATCTTCTTTCAATGGAATAATATGCTAAAACAAATCTTCTCTATAAACCTTTAGGTCATCATATGACCATGCAAAAACATGCCTAAATTTTCTTAGTAACTCAATCAGAGATTTCCTCACATTGTGAGATATGTCCCTACCAATGTATACCCTCTTAGGTGCCTCACGTGTTCCAAGATTTATCTCCTCTAGATCAGCATGATCTTCTCTTTTGATATTCTTTTGAACTCTATCCTAGTTATCAAATACAGTCTCCAAAACAACAAGCCCCTTGGGCATCTTGTTAGTTCTAAGTTGAATGACCTCATTGCCAAAGACAACCTCTTTTCCTTATACTGTCTCAACCAAGGCTTAACAATCAAATTCCTGACCATGATACTGATCTTCACAACTCATAAACTTCAAGATATCATTATCATCATCAAAAACTTGCCAATTTTCAATATTATCTGGTATACTAGGCCTAGCCTAAATTTCAACTTTAGAAATACCAGAAAATGTAATATTAGTGGGATTGATTGCAATATTAGCCAACAAGTCAGCCATCTTATCATTACTCCTATCCTTCCACTCAATATTGAAGGCATCAAAATGTTCAATCAAATCCCAAACTACATTCCTATATTGTTTTAACCTTTTGTTCTTGGAAGCATATACTGACCTGACTTGGGACACCACCAACTCAGAATCACCAACAACACCTAAGGACTTAATACCATGTTTTTGTGCCAACCTCAGTCCTAACAACAATGCCTCATATTCTGCTATATTGTTGGTACAAAATAAATTTAATGTGAAAGGAAATTTGTAGGTGTTTCCATCAGGAGAAATAAGTAAAATACAGGCTCCTGCTCCATCCTTGCAATTTGCACCATCAAAGTACATTACCCACAAATCACCCTTCACAAAATTAACACTTACCTCAATAGAGATAGGTGACAAAATAGGTTCATTTTCAAATATAGGGATCTCTACCCTAAAAGCATTAATATCAGTATCCACAAAACATGTAGTTTCATTATCAATATTTCTCTCAATCATGTGGCATACTCTTGGCTCTTGATCAATCTTGACAAACTAATCATCAATCTTGAAAGTAGCATAGGGCAGATCACACTATAGACTTCCACCCATGGTAGCACTCCACCTTCTAGATAGTAGCATCCCATAATGAGGAGGGATGTCCACCACCAAAACACTCATTGTTAACTCTTTCTCTAGATATGCTGCCAGCCTATATGACATTGCATTGATAGTCCCAATAACTGGTACCTCCCTCTGATCCATTGCACAACATCTACCTTGAACTGTATCAACTTTTAGGCCCAACTTCTCCATGATTTTGAAAGGCATAATAGTATTAGAGGAACCACTATCAATCATACAATTTCTTAGTTTCATTCCATTCACAAGGACACTTAAAAAGAATGGATCAATGTTTTCAAGGCTAGCATTGACAGAACTATCCAAATATATAGGAGGAATTTGAGATACAATTCCCTAAGAAGCACCACCTTTAAAAGATTTATCCTAAGATCCATTGCATGCAACATCATTATTATGAACATTATCTACCCATGCAATAGCTCTGTCTTTATGTTCAGGGATCCTCAACAATTCTGACAATGGAACCTTAACTATAATTTGGGACAATACAGCTAACATTTCAACAAGAGCAGAGGAAGGAATCTCAATCTGCATTGCCTCAGCATCCTTTTGTTTGTCTGACACCTTAGGTGCATTGGCCACCCTCATTTTTTCAATCTTAGCCATTGTGTTAACTGGCTTCTCAATATCACTAGAAAATCTTTCAACTCCAACTCCCTTAGGCTCACAATTCTTACCTTTTACATTCTTGAATTTCACCATGTGATCAGCTTTTGATTTGTTCTCATTAGGCTCTCCGGAGTTGGTACTTTTTATAAACATTCCTACAGCTTTCTCATTTGTATTCCTTGCCACCATGTCTCTAGTTTGTACTTGGGCATTCATTTCTACAGTAATCCTATCCATCTCTTCTCTAGAAGGTCTTCTTAAATTTACTGGCTCAAAAGAAGAGTTCATGTTACATGATATCTTCACCATCAGAAAAAACCTCTTGATGAAAAAGGGCCTGATTGTGTCTCTTCACATTTACATCTACTTCTTCATCAAAATCAGAATCATCCTCATATCCTAGATATGAAGTAGCCATGTTGCATCCAACATCATCTTGATCTTCTTCTTCATCTATCTCCTCACTGCCACAATCTTGATTTGCAGCCATAGAATGTGCAACCATACAATGCTCTGCAGAATGGGGGGACTGGCATGCAACACAACAAGGTATGTCTTCCATGACATTTATTGAAGCTTTTTGTAGAGGGTCAGGGACACCTCTATCATTGTTATTTCTTACAGCAGGGACAATAGGCTTTCCATCCTTCCATTGGGTGTTGTAGGGGTAATTCTACAATCTACTTTGCTTATTGAAATTGTTGTTGAAATGAGGCCTCTGATTCATAGGAGCACTGATGTTCCTATTTGCAGCTGTGTTCAAATCCTTCAATGCATTGAGAACCTTATCCAATTTATCTTCTTCTTGCCTCCTATCTCGAACATTCCTATCATTTTACTTTTTGTATTTCTTGTCTCCAAACAACTTTGGATCATCTCTCTTCCCACCCAATTTCCCTGATATCTTCATATTGTTTTTCAATGTTGACAACAATCCTAAAAGCATCTCTAAGAGTTCTTGGCTCTTTGTCCCTCAACAAGTATCCCATCTTTCCATCAAATGCATTGAAGTATGTAGTTAGACAAACATTGTCATCTAACTGCATAACTTGGAACAACTTATGCATACCCTTCTGAAATCTCATGTTGAATTCAGCTACAGACTCATTCTGATTTTTTCTTATGGTATTGAATTCTTTTAACATGAAACTAGCATTATACCTATCACCATACTTCTCTTTGAAACATCTCTCAAAGGAATCCCAAGTATCAATACATTTATCAGGAAGTCTCTTAAACCAATCTCTAGCATCCTCCATTAGAGATTGAACAAACAATTTCATGACTACATCCTCATGCTCTACCTCATAATCATTAAGCATATCAAAAAATAACCTAAGATGCTCCTCACAACTAATAGCATTATTACCAGAAAAATTAGGTACCTTATCTCTTATATCATTTGGAAAAGCATTTGGGTAACCAGGAATTCCATCAAAACTAATTTGCCTATAGCCTTCTAGTTGCATAGGTCTTCTTTGAAAACTTGAACTAGTGTTAACCCTAGGATCAACATTTGCATTTACATTTCCATCTACTTGGCATTTGACTGTTGTCTAGGATCAGCACCAATCCTAGCAGATGAAGAAGGAATTGAACTAGTAGCATTACTAAGTAGAATAGTAGTAGTCATAAATGGCATACCTAGTTCAGTGGCAGATGGACCAAGAGCATTTGTAGATGAAGCCTTCAAGAACTGGATCTTTCTTCTCTTTTCTACAATAGAGGCTTCAATTTCAGCCTTTTCTAATTCTCTTGCAAGGTTCTTATCTTCTTTTCTTCTTCTTTCTATCTTCATGTCCTTATTTGAATTGGGTGGTGGGACCCCTAGTATTATCAATGATCTACTTGTTTGATGTCCCACCATCTTTTTCTTTCCTTTCTCACTAGCGGCAACAATAGGCCTAGTGATCTCATGCCCATCTTTATATTTAGGGAGGGAAGCATAACTTTGAACTTGTCTAACCACAGGGCCCTCCTAATCAAATTCATGGTCTTGCAGTAAGTGCTCATGCTCACTCCTCAAAGCCTCAAGATCACCGAAGACATCATGTTGCAAGGTCTTAGGAGCAGAAGCAAGCATCTTGTTTCTCTCCTTCATTTCATTAATCTTTCTAAGGAGAGACTGTCTTTCTAAGGAGAGACTATATTTCTATCAGAGCATTCACCTTTTTAGCTTCTCTCTCCTCTTGTAACCTCTTATGTATGGCATCCTACTCTGCCAACTATAACTTTAGTGCATTTAAATCATCTAGGTCTACCATAATGTCATCAGAACCTAATGACACATCCATATCAGTAAGATTTTGATATGGGAAGTGGACTTGACGTGGTCTCATGGGTTCTCTTCTGAAATTATCTTCATCAAGATCTAAATCAATTTCCAAACCCATCTCTCTGGCTTATTCATCTTGACCTACAAGCAATGGACCCTTGTCTTGAAATACAACCTCTAGGGTATCATAAAATCTATCTTCAGAGTGACCACCATCTAATCTAGAAACTCTTTCTTGGGAACCTTCCTCACTTGAGGAAACATGTGGTGCTCTACCTCTGGTATTTATTTGTTCTCTTATGGGAGCACTAGTAGACTCACCATTCCTTCTGATCCAACTCTTCTTCTCTTGTCTAGGCAATTGCTCCAGAGTGACCTTCGGATTCTTTTTGACAAAGGACCTAGTATTCCTTCTCTTGTCAATAATTTACAATATGACACTGGTTCTAACCTCTTGAGTCACCACCCACCTAAGATGGGAAAACCTTTAACTGAACACAATAGGAAAACAAGAGTGCGCTTAATAGCTTTATCTCTAGACTCTCCCCAGCAGAGTCACCATTTTGTTGGGAGTTCCCTTTGATCTTCAACCTGTAGATTTATACTTTGATGGATAACTTTAATATAACCTTGACTCTATCACCACTCCAAAGTGTACAAGGAAGAGGGCCAATTAACAAAGATCAAAAGAGATCCTCCTACAATTTGAGACTTAAAGCTCAGGCGGGTGTACCCTTGATTCACTTCTTGAAAGGAATCACTAAATGTTATACCAATATACTCTTTACTAACTAATTTAAGGATTTGATCATTTGATTTGTGTGTGTGATTGATGATGATGGAATGCCTCCAAAGAATACACCAGTGCCTCATTCCAGGGCAAAGAGTCACTAAATAACATATATCAACCTAAAACCTTAACTCAAATACACATGAACTCAGAGTAAGTGCTTTTCCTATTAGTCCCCTCACTCCCAAACATGATCATCAAATTCCAATCTAATGATGAACTCACTAAAATCACCCTAAAGGCTTTAATCCTAACTTTGTTAGGAACTCCAAGTTGATCTCACAATACTCTTTGTTTACCATATGCTAATCCACTTTGTGACCTTAACATATATGAATCCACAATCAAAAAAAGAAGACAATCAAAGATATGAGATAGGAATTCAAGTGTATTCTCATTAATTTTTTAGAATCAATACATCATCAAACAACAAAATGTCAAAGAAATAGACCCAAAATCCAGGCTCTCCTTGCTCAGTATAATACCATCAACAACAACCTTTACAAAATAAAAAATGCTGCAATATATACCACCACTAATCACCTTGGAATCCTTAAAGAGGATGCATCAAGCTTCGGGTGACTAGGGTTAGGGTTTCAACCACCGAACCAACTAGAAACAGTCACAAATTTATTACAGGGGAAGAAATCTAGGCAACTAGGAGAAGACAGATCCTGGAGTGACTCCAATCATGACAAATCTCATTGAGAAGGTACTAAGAATCACAAAAATACCCAAAATGTCAACCTATTCAGCCACCTACAAACACACCTCAAGCACAAAAAACATGGTACAGACCCCTGCAGATGATCATGGAACACCCTGGACCACACTGCAACAACAAGCACCACCAAAAAAATCAAATCCAGTCATGAAAGCATTCAATTTTAGTCCTTCTTGTCGTAGGAAACCCTCTGCAAATTCAAATTTGAAATCAAATGGTCATTTCCATGGTGCCAGCAGCAAATCGACGGTCCACATTTGAATCTCAACTAACTTTAAGTCCTGACTATTAGATCTCTCTTTTTCACGGTCTTTAAGTCTTAACTCAACTTCCACCCTCAAGTTAACTCCTAGCGTCTACATGACAATGCTTTTTCCTATTCGCCAAAAGAAAACCTGAACCCATCTTTAACTCCGTGACCTGGCTACCAAAGGAAAACATTTAACCTCAGTCCTAGCTACACCTGGTGAACTGGCGACTGAAGATTTTCGCAAATTCATGAAACACTTTATAATACCACCAGAAAGTTTAGCGATTATGTGAATGCTTGTTCACTAAACCGCTAAAAAATTTAGAGAACTGCCATCTTACTTTGTGAATGAGTGAACCCATTGAAATCTATCAGAACCGCTAAACACTTTTGTTCGGACTGCTAAGACCTTAGACCTCACCCGGGCTCACTTTATGCCATCTATCACCACCTCATTCACTACTACTACCCAATCATCACTAAAAAAGGACCCACTGCAAAGCTTTCCTCTTTAGTGAAGATCGACGACTGTTGTTATACCATGCATTTAACTATTGTGCATCTTACGCCAGTGGTATAGTGACAACCACAAGATCCTATAGTATATTAACTCCCCTGAGACCGGCAGACCCACTAACAAGTCCACCTCAACACACCTAGACCAATGAGAGCATGCCCAAGTCAGCACCACTTGCCAAAGGACCCACCCACATCAACCATCTAAGAAAAGTAGAATCGACGGCTAGCGTAAGATCTTCTTAGCTTATGATAGCTGGTGTAAGATGGCTGGGTCCTGAATCGATGGCTGGCATAAGATCCATGAGAACTTACACCAACCGTAGATCTTTTGTAGATGTCAAGACCCTCTGACACACTAGCAACCTAGGACCCACTGACAACTGCCAAATCATAAATAGGTGGACCTATGGGAGTCTACCAATCATGCACACATGTCAAAAGGTCCCACTTCTTTGAAATGCTGCATCATCAGGAAAGATCAACGATTGGCGTAAGATCTCAAGCTTTTGACACAGTCTATGAGAACTTATGCTAACTGTCAGATGGAGATGTTGTCAGAAGATCGGGCCCAAAAAATATTAAGCTGAAACATTAGGAATGTCAAGGCGCAAGACTTAGGAAAAATAAACACGACTGACTTAGGGAAATATTAAAGGGGGCCGACATAAAACCTTAGTCGCATGATCGCATAACATGAAAAAGGTTCATGTGATCATACCACAAAGGGATAACAAATTAGCACATGCAAATTAGGACTTTAAGTGGCTGGAATAAAGGTAACTTAAAATTAGAACAAGGCCTGGGCAAAACAAAGGGTTTTAAATGTAACAGCTAGTTTTTTGAATATTCTGCTTAGGGCTCTAGCCAGAGACATGAAAAATGATACAGAGACTAGGGGAAAGATAATGAAGCCATAAATTTTTTTGCACATGCTAACACTAGCAATTGGTGAAAATGTCTCACCATAGTCAATACCTTCTTCTTGTGCATATCCCTTGCATACTAATCTAGCTTTATTTCTTGTGACTTCACCATTTTCATTCAATTTATTCCTGTCTATCCATGTAACATTGTTATCTTTTGGGTGGGGTACTAAGGACTAGGTTTTGTTCTTTTCTATTTTCTCTATTTCCTCCTTCATTGCATTAACCCTTTCTTCATTCTCTAATGCAAATTTCATAGTTGTAGGTTCAAATTCATAAATTAGACATGTACCTTGTCTTGTTTTGCTTCTGGTTTTCATTCTAGCATGTTTGTCTCCAATGATTTATGTTTCAGGATGATGTCTCCTGATAAAACTAGCCAAGACATGATTTCTCCTTTCTTGTTCATCTTGCTCAGGGTCATTTCCTTGCTTCGCAGCTTCTTCATGTTCATTGGTTTGTGGTGCCTATTGTATTGCATTATTTCCCTGCTGACCAGTTGTTACAGCTTGCGATGTCGGTAGATACTCTGGATGTTCAACGTAAGTGAATCTACCATAGTCTTCTGGTTCTTTTGTACTTTCCTCTATGTACTTGTCATCAAACTCATCAACACAAACATTAGTACTTTCAACAATCTTATTTGTAGCCTTATTCAAACATTTGTATGCTTTACTTGTAGTGGAATATCCAAGAACTATTCCTTCATCTCCTTTAGAATCAAATTTTCCATTTCTCTCATCTTTCAAGATAAAGCATTTACTTCCAAAAATTCTGAAATAACTCACAGTAGGTTTGTGTCCAAACCATAGTTCATAAGGTGTTCGATTAGAGTCCTTCTTCAGTTGTACTCAGTTAAGAACATATATAGCTATGCTGATAGCTTCCGTCCAATATGTTTGAGCAACATTCTTCTGTATCATCAATGTTCTAGCATAGTCAATTATAGACCTATTCCTTCTTTCAGCAATGCCATTTTGATGAGGTGTCCTCAGTGCAGATACCTACCTCTTGATTCCATGCTCATTGCAAAATTTAGTGAATTCATCAGAGATAAATTCACCTCCTCTATCAGATCTTAAGCACTTTATTTCCTTACCGGTTTCTTTTTCTACCTTAGCTTTATACCACTTAAACATTTTGAAAGCTTCAGATTTCTCTTTCAAGAACATAAAAGTCATCAATGTAGTATAATCATCAACAAAAAGAATAAAATATCTATCACTAGAACAACTCTGAGTTCTCATAGGACCACATAGGTTGGTATGAACCAACTCAAGTATCTTCTTTGTTGAATAGTCCTTGTTTTTAAAACTAGACTTAGTCATCTTACCTCTTTGACATTCATGGCACATGGCATGGTCAGGTTTTGTCAAGTTAGGCAATCCTCTAACTCTTTTCTTTCTACTAATCTTGATCATGTTGTCAAAGTTCACATGGCATAACCTTCGGTGCCACAACCAAGCATCTTCATCCTTTATTAACAAACAAAAAGAATGATCTATATCAAGATAGAAGAGATTACCTCTAGCTTGTGTACGAGTTCCGACAAGTCTTCCTCCATCATCATAAATCTTCACCTTTTTGCTCTCAAAAGCCAGTCGGTGGCCTGAATTGTTTAGCTGAGCCACACTTATCAGATTATAGTTCAGTCCATCTACCCAATATGCATTTTCAAATTGTAATCTATCATTGATCATCAGTGAGCCTTTACCTCTTACCATACAAGGTGCATCATTTCCCATTCTCATAGATCCTCCATTATATTCAACAAGATGATCAAAATTCTTTACATCACCGATCATATGATGTGTGTAGCCACTGTCTATGATCCATTTATTATTTCTACTTACTTTAGAGACCAGTGTTGTCTCTTCATGTTTCTCTTCCTCTTCTAAGTCATCTTTCATAGCAACAAATACAACTTCTATATCATCATCAGAATCAGATTTAGTTTCAATATCTTCAGCTATGTAACATACCTTTTTGCCTTTTTCATCTTGGTTGTCTCCATTATTGTGTCGGTAACCTTTGTTGACTCTTCTCCCATAGCTTCCTTCAGATCAGTCTTTGGATCTATCATCATCTTTCTTTCATGGACATCTAGCAATGATGTGACCAACTTATTTACAATTGAAGCATGCTAAAGGTAGCTTACCTCTATACCTTCCTTTTCCTTTGGGCAATCTTCTAGTCATAAGTGCTTCAAGCTCATCAAGTTCATCATCGGTATTGTCATCACTATCACAATTCTTACTATTCTTGCTAGACTTTCCAATCTTTAGAGAAGACATGAAAGTAGATTCAACAGAAGGAACAACACTATTATCAAAATTGTTTAATTCAAAGGTTGTAAGTTTACCAATCAGTGTCAAGAGTGAGGTTGGATGTAGCTCTTGTTTCATAAATTGTAGAAATCCTGATTGCATAAACTGGTAGCAAAGTTTTGAGAATCTTTCTTATCAATGTTTCATCACCAATCACTCCAATAGATGCTCTAATAGCATGTACCACTTCTTTGAGTCTATTTGAATATTGGACAATGTTCTCACCTTCTTTCATTCTCATTTCATCAAATTTGCTTCTCAGACTTTCAGCTCGGGCTCTTTTGACATTCAGATCTCCACTGTAGATTTGTGCTAATTTATCCCACATTCCTTTGGCAGTTGTGCATGTCTTGATATCTTCAAATTCAGTGTTAGTACAGGCAACAACAAGTTCCATCATAGTAACATTGTGTTCATGCTTTTCCTTCAGTTGATCAATAGTTAGGGGACCAGTGGGTGGTTGTATGTAGCCATTTTGCATCAAATCTAGTGTTAAGTTCCCAATTCCAGATATGTGCAGCTTCATTCTGGTTTGCCATATTGTGAAGTTCTCTTTATTCAGTTTTGGTACTTCCCTCTTATACATCTTGAGACCTTTATGCTTAAGTCCTTAAAACTCTGTTCCAAGCAACACCGCTCTGATACCAATTGTTAGAATAACTAAGAGGGGGGTGAATAAGTTATCCAGTGTCCCAATTCCAAATGTATAATCCAAAATAGTTTCTTCTATTTCTGCTTGTCAGTAAGCAATAATAACTCTTACTATTTGTGCTTTTACCCATTACCATTCTAATACTTATAATTGTTTACGGATCAAATCTAATATGTAACATGTAAAGTATTATAACAAACAAATATCACAATCAACACATAACACAAGAGATTTAATGTGGAAACCCTATAAAGGGAAAAACCACCTAGCACCGGCAACCCAAAATTGTTCACTCTTCTGAAGTGAGGTTGGTTAAGACCCAACCTTGTTAAAGGTTACAAACACACTGTCAGGTGTGACCTTGTTAGAGGATTTTAGACTAGAAGTTATCGTCCAACCAGCATTCACTATGGGGTTGATAGGATAAAAATGTTCATTCTATGAATGATACATCATAAGACTTTCAGAGTCCACTCGGTTAAGAGATTTAGACTGTATACAATGGTTAAATATGTAACAGTAAAATGACCCACCTTAATACAACTTCAATTGCGGATTACAGATCAATATTTAGTCCATTCAAATCCTTCTGATCAATAATTCACTTTAGATTCAATACTGTATCAACTTACTGTCCATCGGTAACTGCTCTCTGTAGCTCAGTAATTGCTCTACAGCTCAGTTCTCACTAACTAGTATGATCAAAATGCATGAGCCCTTATTCACACGATAATCCTGTAGCTTCTTCTTCTTCCAGCATTTTCATAAAGAAATTTTGTTCTCTTATATAGACGAGTAAATCATTTTCTTCTCCACCATCAGATTTTTTCGCTTAATTACATTCATAGATTTTTTCGCTTAAACTTTCTCGGTACTTGTGTCAATAACACATTTCAATCTTCTTCGTTAGATCTTCTTTGAATTTTGTCAGTCGTTGATCTATGTAACGAACATTATCTGTTTCCTCGATGTTATACTCTTGTCAGCTCATCAATCTTATCAGCTAAACTCAACTTTTAATTCATTCTATTCTCCTTGGTTAACAAAGAAATGCGTCAGTGAACACTGGTCAGTTAATACTGTGGTCGGTATACACTAGTCTCCGTCGGTGTATACTAGAAATGCTTCATTTACCCACAACACTACTTTGTGTCTTTCAGCTCTATACTTCATTATAGATGAATGCAACATAATGAAGTCAATATCATCAAGTCATAGACTCATCAATAAGTTACTCAATGTGTTCCTTATCCTCATCTATCATGTACATCTTTCCTCAGGTAGATTTCTCTATTCTTTATCTCTTTTCCACTTTTCTTCAGATGTCTAGGTGTAGTAACTTACAAGATAAGTGTTGTCAAACTAGTTGACATCAATGACAACATAATACTAATTTAATCATATTACATATCCAATCAGCAACTTCTCAGTGACCTTGTAATTACAGATCCTTCAATCAGATTCCAAATCAGTTGTAGTCCAACAAGTATATGTCTAGTTGTCATTGATCTAACAAACATTGTGGTCTAAAGGTATTTTCTCTATTTACTCAAACACTATGGTCCATAGGTATTTTTTGAAGACGTGTTAAGGTATATATGTTTATTTGGAAGAAGTATGGTTACATGTTGGACATGTTAGTGCTTTAGAACAATGGAAGACAAATATGTTTTCTGGTGATCACATGAGAATGATAGTTGTTAGTCTTTTAATATTATATTTTTTGGTTTGGAAGTCAATGGTTCAGTATCAGAGTTATACAAATATATACCGTTGAAGATGAAAATTGTTCAATTGAGCTTTATGAAATGTTTTTTCTCCAAAAACAAAGGTTGAAGTTGTGCAGATCTTTGATTTGTATTATATCTACATTTTGGTCTTGGTTGTAGTGTTTCCTGGTGATCCAAAAACTATTCCCAGTAATCTCGAAGTAGTTTTTTTTCAATTATGATCACTTTATGTTTTGGTCTAGTGATGTGTTGTGATGGATTCTAATGTGGGTAGTTAGTAACCAATATGGCATCTGACGTGGAGTTTAAATCTCACCTTGGCGTGTTGAAGTCTAGATAAAACTAGCAAGTGTTGTGGTTCTTAGAGTAGTGTGGGTTATATGTTTGAGATGACAATAGAAGTTTTTTGAGAATTTTGGATCTTGTATTGGCCAATGTGTAACATGTTCATAGTCCATCTATCTCCTAGAGTGGATCATATTTATTTTTTTGGTTTGCATTTAATGTTTATCTCTTATATTGATGGGATCATGTTCTGTGTGACCTATGTTTTGGTCTAGATGTTCTTAGTATTGGACCTTACTATAATTTTTTGTTGACATGGTTGACTTATAATATTAAAAACCATAACCTTTAAATTTACTTCTAATTCTAATTCAACATAAAATAAAAACACTTAGTTCAAGAAAATTCCATCCACTGAATAATGCTCCAACAGAAGCCCACCCATAAACATAAATCAACAGATTTATATCAAATAAATTTCTTCATTCACTGGTAGAAAGATACTTAAACAAGTTTTTCAAAAAATTAAAGCTAGAGCTATGCTATACTACTACTTCCTATCAAAAATTAACTAACTCCTTTCGATAGTTTATACTAGCCTTATATAGTCATCAGATACAACTTATCAAAAATTAAAAATGTCTTTGAAACTCCCAGAGTTTCAAATAAAAGCTAACCATTTTGCATAAAAATTGGAAAGAAACTGAAAACTAACATCCTAAGCAAATGATTTCCAAAGAAATCTTCCATCTTCGGTCAAGTTGGATGATCAGCATTCAGTTTGGTGAGGCCTTGGATGCACTTGCTTGTTTCCACTCCTCATGTGCCATGGATGCACCAATGATTGTGGCATGGTATGGTAGGTTGATGAGGGTGATGCGCTATCTAAGCACTTTCCTGTCCTTGCAAATTTGTCCCAAACTTGCCTTGTGAGCCTCCAGGTGATCAACACAAACAACGAGCATAGCCTCAGTATTAGCCACAACAGTTAAGTCTTTTGTTGTCAATTCTTTACTATCTTTGATCATAGCTATTCCCATCTCCCACTCCTGAGTTATCTTGTCTACCTTCTTTACATCCTGGGTCTCCTCATCAATCAATATGATGTTTAAACATTTTAGGTCTTTTTGCATGGTGTCAATGAGACTTTTCAAATTAGTAAGGAGACAGGTTGCTCCATTGCAACTATCTTTGATGATTGAATTCCTCCATTCAATGCTCTTCACAATAATGTACAAGACTTCTTCGTTCAACCCTAGAGCCGGTTTCTCTGCAAGAAACTTTACCACACCATAATGACCAATCTCTATCAGTTGATCAGCAATGCCACCCCATTTTTTCCTCTCTTTCCTCCATTTTGATAGTTCAGCCAGCAATTCTGATATGACCTTTGTGACATCCCCATGGGTCATGATCAGTTGAGTAACATAATCTCCTCCTCATTGTATCATGCTTATGATCCATTTGTTGAAGACTGGGATTTGTTTTGGAATGACCGACCTTGTTATAATTCTAATGACCTATCATGTATATAAAAAAATTGCATGCTTTGGGAAAAAGGCAATAAGTACAAGAAAGTGAAGCAGGGTTTTAGAAGAGTAGAGTCTAGATTATGTGCAAAAGAAATTTGTTTCCGAGGTTGATAGAGTTTTGTAGGACAATTGCATTATGAAGATAATTTTTCTTTAGACATATTATGCAAATTTGAATGTACCTTGTCCCTCAGATAGCAACTCTTGGGTGCACAAGTTATTTTATGTATCTTTCTACTTTTGGTAGTGAGCCTTTGTTTGCAAGTCTAGAGTAGTGAGATCCTATCTATATTTTGTGTTGTATGGGCATTGACCCTTTGGTTGCAAGTCTAAAGCAGTGAGCTCCTACTATAATTGTAATCAAAGTATGTGTTAGTGATTTATCTTTTTGGACATGTGCTCACCATGGTTTTTCCTAGCTTGGGTTTTCCACATATAAAAATTATGGTGTTATTATGTTGTTTTAAGTATTTATTTGTTGAATGTGTTATGAGGTGAATATTGAGATAGTTGATTAATTAAGATTTTGATCTATGTTGATTCACCCCCCTCTCTACATTTGATGTGTGTTCAATAATTGGTATTAAAGAAAACTTCCTCTTGAAGAAGAAAAACCACCGGAGGTTGTTCTAGAGTCTTGACCACCATCTTTGAAGAAGAATTGAATGATTTAAATGAATAGACTGATTCCAGGATGAAGATGTAAAAATGGATTGTCAATTTAGAACCAATTTGGTTCATTTGAATACAACCAGATTTAATTTGAAGAAGGATAAATATAACATTGTGTTTTAAAGAACACTTACATAAGATACAAAAAGGAAATAGAAGATCTTGTTGAAAAGCTGAATGACAAAACTTATGAATGCTCCAAACTGAAAATGGAGTTAAAAGAAGCCAAGAGTTAAATGAAAAAAAGATGAGAAATGGAAGATAAAAATGTAGTACTCGGTACAATGATTGATGTGAAGAACAAAGAGTGTGTGATTCTACAAATTAAAGTTGGGAAACTTAAAATGGAACTCAAAAACTTAAAAAGTGGAAAGGAAAAAGTGGATTCTATATATTGAAGAATTGTGAAGAAAAAAATGAATCAAAAAAATTGATGGAAGACAAAAAGGATTTAGGAGACTAGATGTAGACATAAGAAAAAAAAAAAAGGCATGTTGGTTCAAATACTTCTCCTACTCATTCCAGGAATTCATCTTTTAATGGAGTTTATTTTTCCTACAATAAAATAGGGTATAGAGCTAGTGAGTGTAAAAGTTAGAAAAAAAGTTGTCTTTAATTGAAGATGATACAATTGCAGTAAGTTTGAATATAAGGCTTACTAGTGTAGAAGTATGATGGATATGAGTAGAACTGTTAAAAAATTCAGTAGCTATTCCTATGGTTCCAATAGATATAGACACAAAATAGTTGATAGTATAATAGATAACAATGTTAGAAAGAATGGATCTGCAAGAATAAAAAGGGATGGTTTGATTTATTGTAATTACAATATGATAGGACATATTTATAGGATTTGAAAGAATGTGGATCAAAAGAATGATTGTATGATGGTTGTAGAAGAATCAAAAGGAAATAGAAAGACACATTTGATGAAGAAAATAAAACTTTCGTTTAAGGGTTAAATGACATCCATTCCAGGTGTTGTTCTCTCTTTTGATAAATGACTCAAACTACAAGGTCTGAGGGAAACTTTTCATGAAAAACTATTTTCCCCCTCTAGGTTGGATTCTTATTATCATCTTAGCATGGTAATAAGTTTTGAAGGTTTTTTTGAAGGTAATATTCTTGTTTTGTGGTTTGAAAAGGTGTTTGTATGGCTTGGTAAATAGAGTATCAACATTTTGGTATTGTTAGTGACAATATTTATTTGTCTATTTTTTATCATTAGTATAATTGTGATTGAGATATTTCAAGAGTGAAAGATTGGTGTGAATGAGTGAAAAATCTATTAAAAGTTAGAGATGACACAATTTGTAAGTGTGAATGATAATCCTAGACCTATTCAAACTATGAATTTATTTATTTTCTCATAAAAGGATTTAGATGGTACATTTTCTAAGATTGATGAAAGATTTATTTACAAGAAATGTATTTTTTGATATATTCATGTCAATTTGGAAGAGTATGATAATGGAAATCTATGGAAAATAAAAGAAAATCATTTAGTTAAGTGTTTGTAGTTGAGGAATATTTATGCCATTTTAGGGCACAAGGGTTTGGATGTGTGGAGTGATTTTTTTATGTTTGAAAATTTTTATATTGTGATGATTAGATTGAGTAGACTACATGGAGAATACATACAGCCTGATAGGTTGTATCATATTATGAAAGATGCCCTAAGGGTTGTGATAGGGATTTGCACTACAAGAGATGTGGCAGTGCTAAAATTAGTGACAAATATTGAGGTAGAAAATTTTATTGGAGTGTTATCTAATGGTAGGGACCCAAGAATTGGCAAAATTAAGGATTTGGGGGTCAAATATGCTACTATGGGAGTTGTACCATATAGATTTTATTACATAAATAGAGAGGGTTCATGTGTGAAAACTAGATTCTATGTTGCTTATAGAATGCTTAAGAAGAATGCTGATTATAATCTATATTAGACACTAAGAAGGAAGTTATTTGACAACTTGAAGCTGACGGAGAATAAAACTTATCGATTCTAGTATGGTTCCTTAATTATCTATTTAATTTTTTACTTTCTCAATGCTACATCAAAGCTTCTAAATGTGCATTGGAGAAATGATATCTCAGCTGGTTCACAAATTAAGATGCATCTTGATAGATTGGATAACAATATTGTTGATGGTAGAAGATTCTTTGATGAGTTAACAGATAGTTTCTATTTGAGGAGTCACATTCCTCCTAAGTTTATTGACCGTTATAAAGATGATGTTGTCTTCTATGTTGATAAGGATTTATACTACATAGAAGCAATAGAAGCTAGAACTATTTATACAATAAAGTTGTCATATGCAACTATTGAGGAGGTATGAATTACTATTATTAATAAACTAATCAAATTTCCAAGGGATACTAGTGTTGCAATGATTGCTAGGGAATAATTGTTCATTGTTGTCAATAAAGGGAAAGACAAAGGTAAGGGTAAAAGAGAAAGAGAGATGTCTATAGAGGTTGTATCCTCTAGTAAGAAAGAAAAGAAAGTCAGAAGAATGTGTCTAAAGAGCTACTCTAATCTCGTTAAAGGACATGAAATATGTCTACATAGGCTTTGTCTTCTAGTAAGAAAGAAAAGAAATTCAAAAGAATGTGTTTAGAGAGATTATCTTCTCTAGTAACTATTTTAGGTGATAGTGAAGAGGAGAACACAAATATATTGATGAGATAAAGGAAACTATAAGTGTTGATATTTATGTTAGAGTACGATATCACTAAGAGGGGGGAGGGTGAATCAGTGATATATAAATCTAGTATCAATTTTTAATCAAAGATTTAAAAAAATTCTCACTAGTACATTTGACCCACTTTTTAGACCAACATTTCTCACCAAGTTATAAAATGATTTTCCATGGTCTATTTATAGAAGAAAATTTTGATTTTTTTTACTTCTATTCCCGTTTTGGTCAGAATTATGACACTAATGAGTGGTCATAATTCTGACCAACACGGGAATAGAAGTAAAAAAAAAATTCAAATTTTACACATATGATCCTACCTACTGGTAGATTTCATTTTATTTCATTTTGGCATAGTCCATGAGAAAAGGAGTGCTGAAGGAGGTGATATAAGGAGGGAAGCTATATGTCGACACCCCCTATATTCATCTAGCCTATAATTTTTGGCATCTCCTTCTCTTTGACATTACTATTCTCAAACCCGAGCAAGCATCAAGAGGAATAGGCATTTGATTTCAACCATTTCATTGCAGGCTTGGTAAGAGATTCAACTTTTTTGGCACTTGCTTCATGAAGTGTACATTGTTTTTTTTCAAATTGTTTTCATTTGTCACGACTTTGAAACCCTTCTGCACTTCTAATGGTTTTCACACCACCATTAGAAGTGGCCTGTGAATTTCCACTTCTAATGGTGTTCAATTTCCAGAGATACAGAGCAACCAGTCAACTAAGGGTGGGTTATTTGTTTCCTCATCAACTAAGTTCAAGGTAAAATTGATGCTACTTTTGGTTTCATTATAAAAAAATGTTGAATAAGTGGTTGAACTCAATCGCAAGCCAACAAATTTTTTTTTAACTGTGAACTATTAAAAATTTAGAATAAAACCTATGTTAATTGTGTTCCCTTAGTTGCAGACAGAAAATTATGTCCTAAACATGGAAAAAAAAACCCCCTTGGAAAATGTTTGCAATGAATTCAAATTTACAAGGGGTATTGGGATACATTTTTGATGAATTTTGCAAACAAAACCCCACGCAAGAGGGATTTTTTCTAGAAAAATCACAAGTTTTTAGAAAACTTGGTGACATGTTATTTGGTAATTAAGTGGCCCATGTTAGACCTATGACTGTGAGTACTATGGGTGTTCACAGGGTTTCACATCTTTGATCCATTAGTCATTGTGTTATCCCAACATAGTGGCCCTAAATAGTTTCATGCTTTAGCTTGCCTAATTTTAAAATGGTGGCATTGAATCCCAACGGTGAAAATGTAAGTTAATAACACTAAATATATATCACTTAGAAGTCTTGTGAAGAGTCTTGGTGAATTTAAGCCTTTTCAAGCACTTTAGAAATATTGAATACATCATTTCTTGCCAACTATTTGACAGAGCCTAGGAAATCATTGGTTCTTCAAGACAAAGATTGTTTGCATGCCAAGCACTATACAATAATAGTCAATAAAAGGACAAAAATTCTTTGATTTTAAGACTTCAAAAGAATATAATTAGTACATGGAATGATAAAAAATTATAATACCAATCAATGAATGCTTTTCCTATCAATTTTGCACTGAATAGAGAGTTTAATGATATAAACACCAGACTTTGTCTTCATGAGCAGAAAAGTGACTATTTGTAAAGAATTAAAAGTTTATTGCTTGGTAGTTTATTACATTGTCTTCTTTGACCATACACACTTCCACATAAGAAGGACTAAAACCAAACCATAGGATGGTCTAGGAATTTAGAAGACATCCTTTATTAAAAAGAAAAACAAAATATAGAACTCAAGTTCCAAAGTAAAACTGAATGGCCTAGGTGCCATGTACCAATACACCCCCCATGTAAGTCAATATTCTGAGGCTCTTGAATCCAAGCAAATGTAAGTCAATAACACCAAATATATCACTTAGAATTCTTGTGAAGATTCTTGGTGAGTTTAAGCATTTTGAAGCACTTTAGAAATATTGAATACATCATTGCTTGCCAACTATTTGATAGAGTTTCCTAGGAAATCATTGGTTCTTCAAGACAAAGATTGTTTGCACACCAAGCACTATATAGGAACCATCAATAAAAGGACTGAAATTCTTTGATTTTAAGACTTTGAAACAATATATTCAGTACATGGAATGATCAAAACTTATAATACCAATCAATGAATGCTTTTCCTACCAATGTTAAATTGAATAAAGAGTTTAATAATATAAACACCAGACTATGTCTTGATGAAGATTGCTCCCCTTAATACCACAAACACATAATAGAAACAGAGAACAACAACAATATGTAAGAATAGAAAATGGGCTTCTTATTATCTCCACAAATGTGGAATTACAAATTTTTAGAATTACAATATGAAAAGCCACATGGGCATTCCCCTTACAATATTCCATAGGAAAAAGCGTCAAATCATTACCCAAATCTACCCAGAACTACCCTAGACAACACTACGAGCCTTCTTTATATATGCAATTTCCACCACTCGAGAAGGTTCCATAAATTTAGCCCTTAAGGCCGACTATACATAGAATTATTTTTATTTTCACAATTTTTACAATAGGGTCAATCGCGATCCAGGCCTCTAAGGCCTTCAAAATTGACCTGAAAGATTTCATACCCAAAAACCTCAATAACTTCACCAATACAGATGATGTGGTAATGAAACTAAACTGGTAGGCTGATATGACTAGGATGAACGTCCAACTATGAAATCAGAACATTCCAAGATCATATGACCAACTTACTAAAAATATTAAGTTTCCATAAATAGAAACTTTGCACAAGATAGCCCTTATTGGAAATAAACAGAAATATTTTTGGGTGATGCAAGATTGCTCTTACACCCAGGATGCTCCTGTATCAGACACCCAGGGTAATTTGAGAAGTGACCCTGTCACGACTTAGGTGTGCAGAGGAAAGCCAAGATGGTTAACCTCCTCCTTTGTTAGCCATGATGAATCTTCAACAGGTCATCCTTTCCATTTGACCAAATACTCTTCATATGTCCTATTCCTTGTGCTTCTACCAACATGACTATCCAATATGTCTTCAATCTCCTTGATATCTGAACTGGTTGCTAGAATACTCCATTGTGCTGCTATAACCTCATCTTCAACACCTCCTTCATGATACTCTGTCAAATCAGAAATGTTAAACACTAGTGAAATATTCAGCTTAGTAGGCAATTCTACCTCATAGGCATTTCCTGAATCATGTTTCTTCAGTATCTTATATGGCCCAAACTTCTTCATTTTTAGCTTGTTATATGTACCAACTAGAAATCGCTCCTTCCACAAATAAACCATGACTTCATCACCAACCTGAAATTCCTTATGCCTCCTTTTCTCATCTTCCTTAGCCTTATACTATGCATTCATCTTGGTAATGTGCTTCCTCACCTCCTCATGGATGTTCTTCAAGTGTTCTGCAAAATCCTCAACTTCAACACTACTTATTTCTCCTTTATCTATCTTTCTCAACTCATATGCATTTCTTGGACTACTTCCATATACAATCTGGAATGATGATTTACTAGTGCTCCTATTGACATAATTATTTTATGCAAATTCTACCTATGGTAAAATCAAATCCCATCCTGTTGGCTTATCTCAAACCAAACATCTCAGCAAATTCCCCAAACTCCTATTCACCACCTCTGTCTGTCCATTAGTCTGTGGATGATGTGATGAACTAAACTTCAAATCTATCTTCAACTTCTTCCACAATGTGCACCAGAAATATCCAACGAACTTAGTGTCCCGATCTGAAACTATGGTCTTTGGAAAACCATGTAGTCTAACCACTTCTCTGAAAAACAATTCTACTACATGAACAAAATCATTGGTCTTCTTGCAGGGAATGAAATGTGCCATCTTTGAAAATCTATCAACCACGACAAAAATTGAATCATGTCCCCACTGAGTCCTTGGTAAACCAAGAACAAAGTCCATACTAATATCCTCCCAAGACTTCTTTGGTATAGGTAATGGCCGATACAACCCTGTATTCTGCTTCACTCCTTTCGCCATTTGACATACTCTACAACTCTGTACGAACTTCTTGACATCTTGCTGCAACTGTGGCCAATAATAATTCTCACTAACCAAAGCAAGGGTTTTATCATGAACAAAATATTCAGCCAATCCTCCGCTATGCTTCTCCTTGATGAGATTCTCCTCATAGAACTTCATGGAATGCATAATTGACTCCCTCTTAATATCATATCATCCTAGATGATGAAATCCAAGCACTTCATTTTGTCTCGAGTAACAGGGTCTTTACAAGCTTTCCAAGCTTCACCAAAATCAGGATCCTCTAGATACAAATTCTTTAGTTCCTTGAACCCAACCACCTCAATCTGCATCTTTGTCAGCAATAGTTTCCTTCTACTAAGAGCATCTGCAACCTTATTAGACTTTCCACTCCTTTGTTTCAAAACAAATGTATAACTCTGCAAAAACTCAACCCATTTCAAATGCCTTTGATTCAACTTTCCTTGACTATTCAAATATTGCAAAGCTTGATGATTAGTATAAAAAAAAAACTTCTTAGGAAGCAGATAAAGCCTCCACTTCTTCAATGCCTGGACTATAGCATAAAATTCATGATCATAAGCAGAATATTTCCTCTTGGCATCATTCAACTTCTCACTGAAATAAGCAATAGGTTTACCTTCTTGGCTCATAAAAGCTCCTATTGCAGTACCACTAGCATCACACTCTACTTGAAACACCTTATTAAAATTTGGAAGTGCTAAAATAGGTTGTTCTGTAACTTTCTGTTTCAACAGTTTAAAACTCTTAGTTGCCCCATTAGTCCACTTGAACTCTTTTCTATCCCCTCTCATTGTTTTAGTTAAGGGTCCACAAATACTGCTAAAATTTCTGATAAACTTTCTGTAAAAGCTAGCCAAACCATGAAAATATCTTACCTCAATAGCACTCCTTGGAGTAGGCCATTCAAGGATAGTCTGTACTTTCTCTGGGTCCATTTTTAGACCTTTTGCTGAAACTACAAATCCCAAATACACTAACTCTTTCTTCACAAAACTGCACTTCTTCAAATTTATCAACAATTTCTCTTCTCTTAACTTCTCAAACACCCTACAAATATGCATCATATGCTCCTCCAATGTCTTACTAAAGATCAAAATATCATCTAGGTAAACAATGAAAAACTTAAACAAAAATTCTTTTAGTACCTCGTTCATGAGCCACATGAAAGTGTTCGGTGCATTGGTTAGCCCAATAGGCATGACTAACCACTCATACAGTCCTTTCTTTTTCTTGAAGGTAGTCTTCCATTCATCTCCTTCTCTGATCCAAATCTGGTGATATCCACTCTTCAGATCTATCTCTAAGAAATACACAGCTCCACTCAAACAGTCCATAATATCATCCATTCATGGCAATAGAAACCTATACTTGATTGTGATATTTTTTATTGCCTTGGAATCTATACACGTCCTCCATTCTCCATTCTTCTTTGGTGCTAATACTTCTCATACAACACATGGACTCAAGCTCTCCTGAATCAACCCCTTCTATAACAACTCAAGTACTTGTCTATTCAACTCTTCACTTTCTATTGGTGTCATTATGTGTGCTGCCTTGTTTGAAAAATTGGCTCCTGGAATCAAATCCATCTAATGACTAATCTTCCTTACTAGTGGTAATCGATTAGGTACATTATTAGATACAATATCTTGAAACTCATTCAACAAATCTACAACCTGTACAGGTACATCCTCTACTTCCTCTTTACTAGCTTTTGGAATTAAAGAAAAACACACATGCTCATGCCTCATAGCATCTAGGAATTTTCTTCCATCAACAAAAGTTATTTTTGAATTACCACATACCTTTTTTTCAGTCTCCTTCAATGGCTTTACCTTATGTCACACTCCATCCTTTGTCAGGGAATAGGTATTCACATGGCTATCATGTACAACACATCTATCAAACTACCACGACCTACCCAACAACATATGACATTTATCCATAGGTATGATATCACATAGTACCTCATCATGGTACCCACCAATCTTGAAATTTACTAGGCACTGTTCACTGACCATGACCTTATGGTCATCCTGTACCCAGGCAATCAGATATGGATGTGGGTGTTTCTATCTCTTGAGCTTCAACTTTGTCACTATCTCTTCTGACACCAAATTTTTAGTGCTTCCGCTATCAATAATCACATCACAACATTTACCCTCACACTTGTATATAGTGTGAAACAGGCTCCTCCTTTGCTTAGGCTCATTTTCATCACTCAACAGGACTCTTCTATTGATCAATGTTTCTCCTTTTTCAGCATCTTCATAATTTGATGATCTAGCATCTTCATCTACATGTGCAACTCTGGCCTGGCCTTCATTCCTCCTATCCATCCTTGACATTGAGGACATTCAAATTCCCTATGACCTTCTTCTCCACAGTGAAAACATGTTCCACAGAAGCCTCCTCTTCCGAATCCTTGTCCTCTTCCTCTTCCTCTCTGATCTCTATTTTTCTAATCTTGGAAACGATTGGGATTGTTTCCTCTTTGATTTTTTTTGCTACTAGCCTCATCCTTCTTTTTTAGATCTTCATTTTAGCCTCCATATGATTGTCCACCAGATCATTCAACATGACCTCTTCTATTTTGTCTGTTCTCGAACTTCCTTTTTAGCTTTTCCTCTACTTTTAGGGAAAACTGGTATGCCTCTTCAATACTATTGATTCGAACCAAGTTTAGTTCCTCCTGAATGCTTTGCCTCAACCCATTAAGGTAATGGGCGACTTTCTCATTATCATCTTTTGCATGGACTATTCTGATGAGGAGTTGATATAACTCCTCTATATACTCCTAAACAGATCTTCCCACTTGCTTCAAACTTTGCATCTTCTTCAGTAGGTCAAGCTCATAATCAACAGGGATGAACTTTTTCTTTAATTTATTTACCATTTTCTCCCATCTTGTAATTTTATCCTTTCCTCTTTGATTTCACTCTAACTGAATCTCTTGCCACCAGATCTTTCCATGACCCTTCAGTCTAGCCTTCGCAAACTTGACCCAATCAAGATCCTCGGTATCTTCATACTCAAAATATTCTTTACACTCATTGATCCAGCCGATCAATTTTTTGGGTTAAGATTTCCAGAAAATGTCAGAACCTCAATCTTAGGTCTATTCCTGATCTTTGTAATGGCTCGGAAAAGTCTTTCTTCTTCTTGATTCAAAACTTTGACTTCCCCTTGTTTAGAATTTCCTTCTTCAGCTTCATCCTCATTTTGATCTCTAACATTTAGATTCATTCCTCTATAAATCTCCTCTTGCTATGCTTGCACTTGTCTCTACAGTTCCCTAACCTCAGGTGTTATAACACCAGCTCTTTCACCACATTCCCTTTGTGGAGGCATTTTCACACGTATCGCTAAAACCCTAACCATAGTTCTTGTGTAAACTGCCTCACAGTCGGTGACCTATTTACACAAAACCCTAACCCACGGTGCTGGTGCAAACTAGCTCACAATTGGTGATCTGTTTACACACTCTACAACTCCTACTCTAATACCACTTGATGAAGGGTGCTCCCCTTAATACCACAAACACATAACAGAAATAAAGAACAACAACAATATGCAAGAATAGAAAATGGGCTTCTTATTATCTCCACAAATGTGGAATTACAAATTTTTAGAATTACAATATGCAAAGCCACATGGGCATTCCCCTTATAATATTTTGTAGGACAAAGCCTTGAATCATTACCCAGATCTACCCAGAACTTCCCTAGACAATAGTATGAGCCTTCTTTATATTGGAAATTTCCACCGCCTGAGAAGGTTCTAGAAATTTAGCCCTTAAGGCCGACTATACATAGAATTATTTTTATTTTCACAATTTTTACAATAGGGTTGGCTCAAAAGAAATATAAAATATGCTTTTAGGTAGTGCAACTTCCAGAGGCCATAAATTTTTAACTGTAGCTCTATTTTTCTATTGTAATCACTTTTGGGAAACACCATGACGAGATCTACAATGCCTGATTCTCGCAAGCTCCAGTCAGATAGGGGTCGATTGCGATTCAGAGCCTCTAAGGCCTTCAAAATTGACTTGAAACATTTCGTACCCAAAAACCTCAATAACTTCACCAATATAGATGATGTGGCAATGAAACTCAACTAGTAGGTTGATATGACTAGGATGAACCTCCAACTGTGAAATCAGAACATTCTGAGATCATATGACCAACTTACTAAAAATAGTAAGTTTTGCATAAATAGAAACTTTGCACAAGATAGCCCTTATTGAAAACAAACAAAAATATTTTTGGGTGATGCAAGATTTCTCTTACACCTAGGATGCTCCTGCATCATGTCTTTGTGAGTAGATCACATTGACCAATGCACCCCCCATCCCACCATCCACACCCATCTACTCATGTCAAGATCTTGTGAATCGAAGTGAATGTAAGTCAATAACACCAAATATATCACTTAGAAGTCTTGTGAAGAGTCTTGATGAGTTTAAGTGATATATTTGGTGTTATTGACTTACATTTTCTTGGATTCAAGGACTTTAGAATATACTCCAAAAGTGATTATGTAATGAACGAAGTGAGAGGGAAGGATCTTGATTTAGGTCAATGGATATTTCAACATGATTTTGGACAAGATCTTGACATGAGTGGGATGGGGGGTGTATTGGTGAGAAGTCTTGGTGAGTTTAAGCCTTTTGAAGCACTTCAAAAATATTGAGTACATCATTGCTTGCCAACTATTTGACAGAGCTTCTTAGGAAATCATTAGTTCTTTAAGACAAAGATTGTTTGCACTCCAAGCACTATACAAGAACAGTCAATAAAAGGACTAAAATTATTTAATTTTAAGACTTAAAAACAATATTATTAATACATGGAATAATGAAAACTTATAATACCAATCAATGAATGCTTTTCCTATCAATGTTGCATTGAATAGAGAGTTTAATAATATAAACACCAGACTATGTCTTCACGAGAAGATCACATTGACCAATACATCCCCCATGCCACCATCCACACCCATCCACTCATGTCAAGATCTTGTGAATCCAAGAAAATTTAAGTCAATAATGCCAAATATATCACTTAGAAGTCTTGTGAAGAGTCTTGGTTAGTTTAAGTGATATATTTGGTGTTATTGACTTACATTTGCTTGGATTCAAGGACTTTAGAATATACTCCAAAAGTGATTATGTAACAAATGAAGTGAGAGGGAAGGATCTTGATTTAGGTCAATGGATATTTCAACATGATTTTGGACAAGATCTTGACATGAGTGGATGGGTGTGGATGGTGGGATGGGGGGTGTATTGGTGAAGAGTCTTGGTGAATTTAAGCCTTTTGAAGCACTTCCGTGATATTCAACCACTAGTTTGAACTTACTTTCATATAGGCATGTGGTGTCGACCTAGTGTAGCTTCCCACCTTATACCACCTCCTTCTGCACTCCTTTACTTGCTGACTATGCCAAACTGAAATAAAATGAAATGTGCCGGTAGGTAGGATATATGTATAAAATTTGACCTTTTTTTGTTACTTCTATTCCCGTGTTGGTCAGAATTACGTTATCTAATATGATGGATTCTTAATAAAGGTCTAATTCTGTAGACTGCTAGCATGAAGGAAGATTTGATCTAGCCAAATCTTCCTTGTACCACACAAAAAATTGTATGATAACTATGTCTACTCCAACCTTAATTGTTTAAGAATTCATCATATCGAATAAATTATGTTTAAGAATTATTGGGAGTTCTATTAGACCAAGACTATTTGACAAAGCAATGATGTATTCAATATTTCTAAAGTACTTCAAAAGGGCACCTAAACTCACCAAGACTCTTCACAAGACTTCTAATGTTTGTAAGCTATACTTGAAACAAATTACAAATTTGTTGTAATAGCTTGGTAGTGATGTTGCAGTTACTATTTTCCCTTGTTAACGCAAAATTAAAAACTTGGAATGAAGGTTTAATATTCAACAACATTAGTAGTGCAATAGAAATGTTATTTAAAATTTGGAAGACAGTCATTGTTCCTTGCCTCCTTTCACTTTCCCTGCATAAACACTTATAGGCCCACGTAATACAAGGCAATAAAAGGACTGAAATTCTTTGATTTTAAGACTTCAAAACAATATAATCAGTACATGGAATGATCAAAACTTATAATACCAATCAATGAATTCTTTTCCTATCAATGTTGCATTGAATAGAGAGTTTAATAATATAAACACTAGACTATGTCTTCATGAGCAGAGAAGTGACTATTTGTAAAGAATTAAAAGTTTATTTCTTGGTAGTTCATTACATTTTCTTCTTCAACCATACACACCTCCCCACAACTTCTAAGACTCCTCTCCCATAAAAATCACATACAAAACTAACCAAAATCTCCTTACAAATGGATTTTCAACTTCTTCTTAACCTACACAGCCAGTTATGTGATTGTTACAATTATTTATTCATTTACATTATTGTCTAGTTGACAACTAGTTGTCAACTTTGACCACTTTAATCTTTAACCTTTCATGACACAAGGGCAAGGAAGGTGAAGGAAGAATCAGGGTTAATTGAGACTGCTTAAACCCACAAACAAGCCCTTCAAAGAGTTACACCACAGAAGAAATGTAATTACCACATGGAAGCAGTGAAAACACAATGGATATGAGGCAAGCAACTGGCAGCAACAACACTGGGATAATTACATTAATCTTTCAACATGCCTAGCTATGAGGCCTTCTGGGTTTCAACCTTATACAATGAATTAGTGAAATCAAAATTATTGCTTGCATATTAGTTCGTGCACTCATGCTACTCCTATCTAGGAACACTTATTACTATCTAGCATCTCTTGTCTTGCCCCCATACAATATAGGTCCACTTTGGAGGAGAAACCAAAAATAAAGAAAGAAATAACAAAAAATGATGCGAAGATAGATTTAGGTCCACACAGGATCCAAGAACAGATCCCTAACCACGCAAGATCCAATTCCCTCAAACGGAATTGTGCAAGATGAGATACTACATGTTTCATGAGCAAAACTGGCAGAAAAATTGATGCCCAAGGAGAATTGTGATAACTTCCACATCCAGATGAATTAACATGTGTGCCCTTAGGATAGTGTTCACAATTAGGTCCACATCACTGCATTAACTTTGCAAGGCAAGAAACCAATAGAAACATCAACACGAAAACAAACATCAAACTGGTACAGGAAACAAAAATGTTTTTGGTGATGTAAGATTGCTCAAGAACCAAGATGCTCTTTCATCAGACACCTAGAGTAAATAAAGAACTAATGTCCACATCATACACTACTCATTTCCTGACATGAATCATAAAGATCCAACTCATCTTGTGTAATCCATGAATTGTCTTCAACTAGCTTATCTTTCCACTAAACTAGATATTCCATGTAGTCCTTTCCTCTTGTACTCTTACTATTTTATTCAAGATATTCTCAATGCTTTCTTTATTCTTCTTAGGATAATCCAGATCATCTTCTATCTCATCATTTGATTCAAAGTACTGAAAGATATCAGTAATGTTGAATATAGATGATATATCCATGTCCTTTGGTAATTCTACTTCATAAGCATTTCCACTGTCAAACTTCTTTAGAATCTTACAAGGTCCAAACTTCTTCATTTTCAACTTGTTGTAGGTACCAACTAGATATCTATTATTCTTTAAATGAATCATAAACTCATCTCCAAATTTAAAAGGTTTATGTGTCTTTCTCTTATCTACTCTCTATTTATATTTTAGATTACTGTCCTCCAAATTCTTTTCAACTTCATCATGAAAAGTTCTCATGTATGCCGCAAAATCTTCAGCTTCAGCACTTCTTTTTGTCTCAGTAAGTAAATCTCTCAACTCTGTGGTTCCCTTAGGATGAAATCTAGTAACAATCTCAAATGGTGTCCTCTTAGTGTTTCTATTCACATAATTTTTATATGAAAACTCTTCTTGTGCCAAAACCAAATCCCAATTAGCAGGCTTATCTCCAATAAACATCTCAACAAGTTTCCCAAACTTCTGTTCACAACTTCAGTCTATCCATCTGTCTGAGGGTGAAATGTAGAACTAAAATTTAACTCAGTATTCATCTTATTCCAAAGTGATCTCCAAAATTAAGCAGTAAACTTAGTATCTCTGTCTGAAACAATAGATTTAGGAAAACCATTCAATCTTACCACTTCCTTGAAGAATAATTCATCTACATGTAATGCATCAGATGTCTTCTTACAAGGTATGAAATGAGCCATCTTAGAAAATCTTTCAACCACTACCAAAATAGAATCATTACCTCTCTAAGATCTAGGCAACCTGAGAACAAAGTCCATAATCACATCTTCCCAAGGTCTATTAGGTATAGGTTAAGGTGTATACAATCCCAAATTTTGACTAGTTCCTTTTGTTGTTTGGAAAATTCTACAACCTCTAACCATTCTCTGTACATCTCTATAAATCTATGGCCAAAAGTATCTCTCTGAAACCAAATTCACAGTCTTATCAATCCCAAACTGTCCAACAATTCCACCACTATTTTTCTCCTTTATTATGTTCTCCCTCATAGATCCTTTAGGTATGCACAATTGAACTCCTTTAAACAACATGTCTTCTTGAATGAAATAATCAGTCCACTTATCACTCACTCTATGTTCCTTACAAGCTTTCCAACATTCTGCAAAATCAATGTCATTTTTATACAAGCACTTCAAATCATCAATACCAATTACCTCAACTCTTATCTCTATCAGCAAACTTCTTCTTTGACTCAAGGCATCAGCAACCTTATTTGACTGTACACTTTTATGCTTCAATGAAAAGGAAAATTTTTGCAAGAACTCAACCCACTTCATATGTCTCTAATTCAACTTATTTTGACTTCCCAAATATTGCAAAGCTTTATGGTTAGTATATAACACAAAATATTTAGGCATTAAATAATGTCTCCATTTCTTCAAATCTTGAACAATAGCATATAATTCCTGGTCATAAACTAAATATTTTCTCTTCGCATCATTCAAATTTTCACTAAATAAATCTACAGGTCTTCCTTCTTGACTCAAAACAACTCCAATTGCACTACCACTAGCATCACATTCAACTTGAAAAACTTTACTAAAATTAGGCAAAGATAGTGTAGGCAACTCTGCAATTCTTTGTTTCAATGTTTCAAAACTCTTTTGCGCTACATGTGTCCATTTGAAATCCCTTTTATCTCTAATAGTTTCAGTCATAGCATTACAAATAGAACTAAAATTTTTGATGAACTTCCTATAAAAACCTGCCAATCCATGAAATGATCTTACCCCTCCAACATTCTCTAGTGTAGGAAAATCAAGTATAGCTCTTACTTTCTCAAGATCCATCTTCAATCCATCAGCTGAAATTACAAAACCAAGATACACAATATCATCTTTCATAAATGAACATTTCTTCAAATTAATCAACTTTTCTTCCTTCAATCTCTACAATACGTCTATGATATGTTCAAGATGTTCTTCCTTACTCTTACTGAATATCAAAATTTCATCAAGATATATGATCACAAACTTACCCAAGAATATTTTCAAAATTTCATTCATCAACCTCATGAAAGTACTAGGTGCATTAGTCAAGCCAAAAGGCATAACCAACCATTCATTCAAACCTTCATTAGTCTTAAAAGTAGTTTTCCATGTATCCCCTTCTCTGATCCTAATCTAATGATAACCACTCTTCAAATAAATCTTTGTGAAATACTTTGATCCACTCAAACTATCCATTATGTCATCCATCCTAGGCAAAGAAAATCTGTACTTTACTATTATCTTGTTTATAGCTCTAGAATCAGTGCACATTCTCCATTCTCCATTCTTTTTAGGTGCTAACACAATAGGTACTGCACAAGGACTCAGACTTTCCCTAATCAAACCTCTCTCAAGAAATGCTTGCACTTTTCTATTCAACTCAGTCTTTTCATCAAGTGTCAACCTATGGGGTGCTTGATTAGGCAAACTAGCTCCCGGTATCAAATCCATACAATGACTTATACTTCTCATAGGTGGTAAACCATCAGGTACATTATCAAAAATGATGTCATAAAATTCAGTCAACAAAAGTTTAACCTTAGGTGCATGTTCTAACTCATCTTGTTTCTTGGTTTTCCTTGGAATTAAAGAAAAACATATTATGTTCTATCATTTCTCTTGCAAACTTTTTACCATCAACCAAGCATACTTTGACTATAGTACAGTGACCTTCATCAAACTTCTCTACTAAACACAATAATACATGTTTCTTTCCATCCATCCAAATAGTATATTGATTCAATCTACCATCATGCAAAGTTTTCCTATCATACTGCCAAGGTCTACCCAAAAGAATATAACAATCCATAGGCATAATATCACACAAGACTTCATCATGATAATTCCCAATTTTGAACTTAACAAGGCATTATTCACTTACAAGTCATTTATGATCCTTCTGGATCCAAGCAATGTGATAAGGTTTAGGATGTCTCAATCTCTACAACTACAATTTGTTAACCAGCTCTTTAGATGCCAAATTATTAGAACTTCCACTATCAATGATTACCTTGCAACATTTGTTAGTGATCTTACATCTAGTTCTGAACAAGATTTTCTTCAGAATAGGTTCCTCATCAGCTTCTTCATTCCACAAGATCCTTCTTAGCATCAAGTTTTCACCATGTTCAAGTTCATTAGACATTTCCTCAACTTCTTCACAAGCCAAATTATTTATGCCATTACTTCCAATCTTCTTTCCAGAGTTAGTACATTCAAAAGCTCTATGTCCTTCTTCACCACATTTGTAACAAGTACCTTTAAACCAAGATTTATCTTCTCTTTTACCAGTATTTTTATTCCTAGAGTAACCAGTATAGCCACCTCTAGAGTAATTACCTCTTCTACGAGTAGGTTCATCTTTCCATCCTTTATCTTGTACTGTATTTTCAGATCTGCTACTTTCTCCATAAGATCTGCCTCTACTTCTTTGAAATCTTCCACCTCTTCCTCTATGTCTTTGTTCATGTCTTTTTGTTAATTTGTATTTTTCCTTCAAAGAAAATTGATATGCTTCTTCAAAACTTTCTATCTTAACATACCTAATCTCATCTTGAATAGATGCCCTTAGGCCATTCAGGTATCTAGCCACTTTCTCAACTTCATCATCCACATGTCCAGATATGATATCCAATTTGTAAAATTCCTCAGTATATTATTTCACACTCATGTCCTTTTGTCTCAAATTTTGCATTTTTCTCATAAGACTCACTTGGTAGTCATTTGGAAGAAACTTCTTCTTCATCTTTCCAGGCATCTTCATCCATGTCTTGATCTTTTATTTTCCTCTCTTCTATCTCTCACTTTGCAAATGATCCCACCAAAGAGATGCATGACCTTTCAACTTTGTGACTCCTATCTTGACCTTCTTATTATCAGGAGTACCTTCATACTTAAAGTATTTATCCATCTCAGAGATCCAATCCAAAAGTGCATCAGTCTCAAGTCTTCCATCATAGGAAGCAACTTCAACTGTAGGTCTGGAGTTGGCCTTAGACAAAACCCTCAAAAGTCTTTCCTCATCTTATTCAACTTCAGGTTCAGGATTAGGTGTTTCTTATTATTCATCACTAACATCTTCAAGATGTGCACCTCTTCTTTGGGCTATCTCTATAGCTCCAAGCTTAGCTGCAATCTGCCTCAACATATCCATGATAGCATTATCATTTCCTCTACCACAAACCATCTTGACAATAAAGTTCGAGCAAGATCGTAACCTTCTAGAAGTTATAGGTCAGATCTCAAATCTTCTACCCTACAACCAATCCAATAAGGTTCTCCACAATCCAATCCATAAGAAAGAACCTGGCTCTGATACCACTTGATGCAAGGGCAAGGAAGGTGAAGGTAGAATCAGGGTTAATTGAGACTACTTAAACCCACAAACAAGCCCTACGGAGAGTTACACCTTGGAAGTAATGTAATTATCACATTAAATCAGTTAAAACACAATGGATATGAGACAAACAACTAGCATCAACAACACTGGAACAATTATACTAATCTTTCAACATGCCTAGCTGTGAGGCCTTCTGGGTTTCAGCCTTATACAATGAATCAGTGAAATCAAAATCATAGCTTGCATATTAGTTCATGATCTCATGATACTCATATCTAGTACCAATTATTACTATCTAGCACCTCCTATCTTTCCCCCATACAATAGTGCAAGCTCCAAATATATAGCTAGCAAAGCCATAAGTTGTCTAGTCAGGCATTTAATTACAATATAGGTCCACTTAGGAGGAGAAACCAAAACTAAAGAAAGAAATAACAAAACATGATGTGAAAATAGATTTAGGTCCACACAAGATCCAAGACTAGATCCCCAACTATGCAAGATCCAATTCCACCATACGGAACTACGCAAAATGAAATATCACACATTTTATGAGCAAAACTAGCATAAAAATTGATGTCTGAGGAGAATTGTGATAACTTCCACATCTAGATGAATTAAGATGTGCACCCTTAGGAGAGTATTCAAAATTAGGTCCACATCACTACATTAACTTCACAAGGCTAGAAACCAACAAAAACATCAGTGCTAAAACAAATATTAGACTGGTATAGGAGACATAAATGTTTTTGGTGATGCAAGATTGCTCAAGAGCCAAGATGCTCCTGCATCATTTCAAAAGGTTTTAGGTTCCTATCCTAATCCTCTAATCTCCCTAAACCTCTACTAAACCCTCATTTATCCCTTTAGGCCATAATTGCATAAAAATGCAATTTTACATCTTTTTGGCATCTTTGCACTTTGAAGTGCAATTGATAATAATAGCATCAATGGCCATGTAACAAACTTAGATATACCTATAGGTCCTTGACCCTTACATAAATACTTGGTCAAATCTGCATGTTTATCAAATGTAAATGGAATACTTTTTGCCTAACATACTTAAATGGAAGACATCAAGACGTACCAAATGATGAATGGTCAATTGTTGTAATGGAAAAGCATCTGAACCGTCCATTTCTAGAACTTGATTTTTCTATAGTCTTAATGATTTTTCTTTTTTTTTTTTATCTTTTGTCCCTTTTTGATTTCCTATGTCTGTGCTTGGTGACAGGATTTTGAACAATACCAAATGATGAATGCTCAATTTTTGTAATGGAAAAGCATCAAAACCGTCCATTTCTAAAATTTGATTTTCAATAGCCTTAATTATTTTTCTATAGTCTTAATGATTTTGAACATTGTTGACAAAGAGTTTCTTTTTTTTATTATAGTCTTAACGATTTTTCTATAGTCTTAATGATTTTTATATAGATGTAATGATTTTTTTTATTTCTTGTCTTTTGTCCCTTTTTTATTTCCTATGTCTACGCTTCGTGACAGGATTTTGTCACCTTCTTTTGATGGTATATTTTATTCACTCTATGTGGAATACTATTTTGTTCACTATTTTATTTTAGCTTGATATTTCTTTCATTTTTCATATACACAGAAACTACACTTGCTGATAAAAAAAATGAGCTATTTGATTTAGGTTTACTTTTCATGATTGTAAATGGTTAATATTTCTGATGGTACTCCTTGGTGTATTCCATATAAAAATAATTAGGTTTCTATGGTATGATAAATGTCCCTTTGAGTTGAGAAAATTAGAGTTGAGAAAATGGTTGTTCAGTGACGATTTGTATCTGCAGGTTGCCAAAAAATCATCCTTCTTCCACCAACGAGTCATTCCATTCAAGAAAGACCATGTCTGACGATATCAAACCACAACAAAATAGGGAGACAATTGCTAGATTTTGGTCTAACGCTAAAAGAAAAGGTGATGGAAAATGTTATTGTCCCTACAAAATTTGTAAGGGCTTAAAGACTCGAAGATATCTAATCAAAACAATCGAGGAACATTGTAGGCAACATGGTCACATGGAAGGGGGAAATGAATTTCATCCATTGGTATGTATTTTAATAATTTATAAAATACATAAGACACAATTTGATGATGACATCATGGTCATGGTTAATTTAAGGTCATCATTTTGATATAGGTCAACCACCCTAGGTTTCATGTTATGGACCATGACAATCTGGAGAATGTAGATTTCTAAATGAGGGAACATGGATGTGTGAATATAGAAGTAGAAGGTAATGATCCCATGGAAGAAGATCACGATGATCAAGAAGAAGTCTTTTAACAAGATGATGATGATGATGATGATGATGTTGATGCAGATGACCTTGATGTACCTATACTTGAGAAGGCATACAAGCCCCTATATGAAGGCTCCAAATAAATCTTCTTGCCATTGTATTGTTGTTGGTGAACTTGAAGGTTATGAATAGTTTATCCAACATAGCAATGACATGTATGTTAAGGTATGCCATCTTTTTTCATTTTTTTAGTCGTAATTCTCTTTTAGTTAACAAAGGGTGAATCATGTAGCAATTAATATTATTTATATTAACAAATTATATTTTTGGTCATAGGTTTATAGGTGAGTGTTTTTTACCACCATCAAACATTCTAGCTCACTCGTACTGAGAATTATCTTCCATTATGAAAGATATTGGAATGGAGTATCAAACAATACATGCATGTCTGAATAATCATATTATATATCATAAACAACATGAATTTGCAATAGAATGCCCTGATTGTCATATTAGTAGATATCGATCAAATCGAATAACAAAAAGGGTGCCTTGCAAGGTTCTTCGATATATTCCCATTATTTCATGTCTGCAATGATTATTCAGGTGCGATAGCTTGACACAATTTATGGATTACCATGCATGCAATAGAATTCAAGATGATATGTAATGCATAGAAGAAACTTGGCCACACTTTAAATAAGAACCTCATAATCTCAAGTTTTCATTGGCAGCGGACAGTGTCAATCCATTTGGAGAGATGAGATCTATTTACTCAGTGTGGCCTATTTTTGTTATCAACAATAACATTCCTCCTTGCATGTCCATAAAGAGGGAGCACATAATGTTAGAAATGATTGTTCTAGGTATTTTTTCATTTAATAGTCATCTAAATTAATTTATTATAAATAATCCATCAAAATGGTCATAATAATTATGTAATATTTTTGTTCATTCAACTAGGTAAGTACCAAGTTAAAGATATAAATATATATATTGAGCCCCTTATCGATGATTTGATGGTGTTATGGAATGGGGTCACTATGTATGGCATCTCTAAACCATTAGGATAAAGACAATTTCAATTCCATATAATGCTTGTATGGACAATACATGATGCCCCTAGGCTAACATATTTTTGTGGTATGTTCTCTTCTTAACACCTCTTTTTTGGTATGTTATAGTGCTAACACAAAATTAACATATTTAATCCAATTATAAATGATCTTGTAGGTCTTCAGACAAAAGGAAAATTTGCATGTCCAGTTTGTGGTCCAAAGATGAAATCTCATCATTCAAAAGTTTTAGGAAAGCAGGTGTTCGATGAGCATAGACACTTTCTCCATAGAAATCATAAGTACCAAATTACCAAAAAAATATCTTTTCAATGGGAAAGAAAAGACTACATCAAAGCCACAAAGAATGATACCTCGCCTATGGAAGTTGGAAAATAATAAAATAAATCGTCCAGGTACTATCATTCCATCTGATGGTTTTTATTTGAAATTTATATTTTGATATTGTGTTTTGTTTACTGATGATGTAATTGATGCTCATGAAGGTCATCGAGTCATTAATGACCATCTTCCAAAAGGACTAAATAATTATCCCATGCAATTTAGTAGGTTGTCATACTACGAGAAATTCTCAATCATGAATTTATTTGATGTTATGCATATTGGAAAGAATGTAATAGAGACATAATTGAAAATATTGGATGGAAGACGTGACAAAGACAAAATTATCAAAAATTTTAGTGACATTGAAGAATCCAACCATGCAATGAAAAATGTCATTTGATCAAATAAAAATGGAGACCAGATTGATGCAAGTGCCCTTACTTGGCTATTGTCGGAGCAGCATAGAAATGCTATAAAACAAGTCATAAAAAAATATGATTTCCCACAGGATTTTCTGCGAACATAAACAATCTCATATCAAAGAAAAGTGAATTTGGGTCATGGATGAAAACACATGATTGGCATACATTTATTAAGGTAATTCATGTTATTTTGTATTCACTATATATTTGTATACTGCATGTAGTTTTCATTGCATTCTTTTATAAAATATTGATAAGATCATTTTATAAATATTGCAGTACGTTCTACCTTGATCTCTGCCACACCACTTCGACAAAAATGTCAAATAAGTTATATATGATCTTGGAAAATACATGAGGTGGTTATCATTAAAAAAAATCAATAAAGAAGATATAAAATACTGGAAGAGAAAAATTTTCATCTTATGTGTGAAATGCAAAAGTGTCTACCTTCAACTTTTTTCAATGCACAAGAACACTACCTCATACATCAAGTTGAGGAGATTGAAGTGTGTGGACATGTACCAACTAGGTCAATGTAGATGGTTGAGAGCCACTTGAAATTTTTGAAAGGCTTGGTTTGATAGAGAGAACATTCTAAGGGTTCTATGGTGGAGGGATATATGGTATACCAGACCATGGTGTACATTAGTGAATATCTTCCTAAGTTTGCAGCAAAGATCCATGTAGATCGTATTTGGGATCCCAACTCCATTAAAAAAATTGGAGGGGAGTACTTGATGGGAAAAGGTAGATTGAGGAAAGTGAGAGCTAAATATAAGATGTTATTGTAGTTAATTAATTCTTATTAATATTCAATATAAGTTATTTGTAATTGGTATTTTTTTTTATACAGTTGGTTGAGAGTGGGATGCACTATATTTGTATATTGTGAACAATCTTGATTGGATGATGGTATGGATTGAACGATGTCAACAAAATAGTTTCTCATTAACATGAGAAGGTGTTGCTTCATTGGTTAGAGAAGCTCATCATAATGGAGATTCCAATGTTACACCAATGGTAATTGATCTAGCATATGGTTTAAGAGGTAGAGATGTATGTACAAATTTATTAATGATCATGACCCATATGTTTCATATCAACTCACGATGCAAATAATTTTCACACTCTTGAAAAATTGCAGGTCAAGCACCACAAAGCTATGTACTATCATGGCCACAAATTTCACATAAAAATGTTGGATGACACGAAGAAAACTTGTGATTCTAGGATAACTATAGTTTTCGAGGTCACTAATATATCATCTAGAAATGACATACATCCTCAACAATCTCAAAATCAATACTATGGAATCTTGGATGATATAATTGAGTGTGAGTTTAAATCCTTCAAATTAGTTCTATTCGTTGTCAAATGGTACAGGCTACGACTGAATCAAAATGATCCTGATAGAACTATTATTTAACATGATAATAGATTTACAATAATTAATACAAGGTCATTTGAGCTAGTTGGAGATGAGACCTATGTTCTTCCAAGCCAATGTGAGTAAGTGTTTTACTTAGACGTTCCACATAAACAAGGTTCATCATTTGTTGTTAGACATGATCTAAGAGGAAGACTGATAAAGTATAATGTTATGGAAGAAGAAGAAGAATATGATGAAGAAGATGATGGTGATGATGATGATGATGATGGTGATGATAATGATGATGTTGATGTTGATGTTGATGATGATGATGATGATGATGATGATGATGGTGGTGGTGGTGATGATGAGATGGATGAAGAAATTGATCAATGGCATGATTGAAATGCACAAGGAATGTGATTTAATTATTTGTATATATTAATATTGATTAGTATATATATTTAATATTGATTTATTGATTTCAATTTTAATGATTACATATTTATTATGTATAATTCTAATGATTACAATATATATGATTTATAATTACCAATGTTTTTCTTATGATGCTCAATTAATTATTGCTGATACATGTATATATTTTATTTGATTGTCACCCATTCTGCAAATAGGCAATTGACTACAGACATCATGACCCCTTCTATTGATAATCTTGCATATTGTTCATGTTGTCTTCTACGTTATTTGTAGCATACGTATCATGTACTTTTTAGCTAACTTAAGATAAATTATTAACATATGCAAGAAATTTAACCCCTTTGGCGAGGATCCTGCACAATGACATGGATCAGCAGGTACAAGTCAATAAATAGACATAATTTTCTTATATTCTTCTTGTTTATCACTGAGTACATATGTTATAAATAGACATATTATATAATCATATAATGTGTCGAATAATTGATGCAGAAAGTTTGACATATTATATTCTTCTTGTTTATCCTTTTATATGATTCCTATTTTTGTGACTTTCCTTTACTTTCAACTTACATTTTATATCTCCCACATATAGACAAAGAAGAACCATATGGGTCACGACTTTATTATTCTATATATATTATTTAATTATTATCAAAAATTCTATTTGAAGTGGGGATGTGACAATATCACAATTGATGGATTACAGGACCCACCAAATAGGTACTTGTCATCTCTATCTACATTGAATGAGGGAAATAAGGGAATGGGAGATGAAAGTTCTACATGTAGTATGGCTAAAATAGGGAGATCAACTAGAGGTCAAAAGATTAGAAAAAAATTCAATAAACACATGCAATTTTTCCTTGCTAAAGGGGGGTCATGTTCTTATGATGATGAGACCAAAGGAGACATCAAGGTGCCCTTTCGATGCACACATCTTGAGAAAGAATGGGTCCCCAATGAGCTACCCTCAATTAATACTGCTTTTGTGTTAATGAGATGATATACTGCATAGCTCCATCCTCATTACATGGTTTGGGCCTATTTTCCATGGATCGGATAAAGGTATGTTACAACAAAGTTGTTGAATTGATGAAGTATGTCGGTCCTTATTATAATTACAATGATTGGATGCAGATTGTTCAATATAAAAAAATTATTGTTAGGAATGAATGCTAAATGTTTGGCAGTCATTCTGTAGTATTTTTTGTTGCATTCATGACTATGATTGTCATTGATGTCAACACAATCATATTTTGGAGATTTGCAGAGGAGCAGACAATGTTTGGATTAGCACACATGGGATATTACAAATAGAGCTATACGATGTTGAGGATTTACTCTTTGATATGTTATATGTTTATGGTTAAAAGCACAGATATTAATTCATTTATTCATGGAAGTTATGAGCATTTTGGTAGAAGTAGTATTTAAGCAGTGTTCCTGAGTAGCGATTTGTGGAAATAAGATGATATCTCCTAATCGGGATGGAATCTAGTTTTGTACAGTTAAAAGGAAGTTGAAGACACATTGATAGTGATGTGGATGATAGCACAAACTTTGAGGTCACACAAATGGAGAATTATTATATTTGGAAGCTGACAATTTTGTGTAATTTTGATATAGTGTATGGAAACTTTTATTTTGTAATTGGATGCTGACTCATTTGTAATTACTTGAGTGTGGTATAAAGGAAAGAATTTTTTTCCTTGTTTTATATGGTTGAAGGTTGATGTATGCATGAAGTGAAGAAAAGAGCTAATGCAATTGTGAAAGTGAAATTATGAAGGAAGACATGCGAGGTACAAAGATATGAAATTGAGATCTAATGTAGCAGTGAGTGAGGTTTGGCACAATCAGAGAAGAGGTAACATATTGTTGAGATCAGTAATCTTTTGGTATTATTCTATTGAGTAATACAAAGATCAGTTGGACAGTGTGTTCAATGATCTTACCCTGAAGCTATTTGGGCAGTGGGTCCTTCTATCTTCCATAACTCTTAACAAGGTTAGAATCTTTTAGCAGGGATTCAAAATCTCCTAACAGGGATTCATATGTATTGAATGTATTTCATAAGACTCTAAATAGAGTCCATCCTTTCAGAAGGAATATTCATATTAGTGCATCTTTTGTGGGCATCATTCCCACCAGGGTTTACTCTTTGATCAAGAGGTTCCCTAGTCAACATATTTTGTGTCATTGTGTTATTGTGTATGAATATCTTTCTATGGTTGGTAATTATATTTTTTATATGGTTAAATGTTGTTGAAGTTGATAAAAGTTATAATTATCTAATAACTGATTCACCCCCCCTCTTAGTTATCTTGGTGGACTTTACTTTCTAACAATTGGTATTGCAACAGCATGTCCTTGAAAGAGAAGTTTAACAGCTTAAGGAGATCCATGGGGAATTTTAGGAAAGAAAGCCCTAAGTTTGATGGACTGAATTTTGACAACTGAAAAGAAAAGATGAAGACACATCTATTGTGTTTAGGACTAGGTTATTGGTTGATTACAAAGAATGAGAAGACTATCATTGAAGAGGATAATCTTGAAACATTTTCTGGTGATGAGAGAGATCTATTCACGTGTAACATACTTGCCAAAGAAGCACTTTTGACAACACTTCTAGAGAAAGACTACAGTCAGGAAAAATATTTGAAAACATCTCATGAAATTTGGAAAGCTTTACACTCTACTTTTGAAGGTGATGAACATGCAAAGAAAGTTAGATTACATAATTGGATATGTGCATTTGAAGATATAAGAATGATGGAAGATGAATCTATTAGAAGCTATATTGGTAGAATGTCAGAAATTGTTGCAGGAATAAAATCTTGTGGAGGAACAAAGAAAGAGAATGAAGTGATATGGAAAATTCTGAGGACATTGACTCCTGTGTTTAAGCATACAATAAATTTGATTGAACAAGTTATACCTTGTACTTCAAACTTTACAAGAAAGACTCTTCTTGGAAGAGTGGAAGTAGCAAAATGAACCTGAGGTTATCAAGAGACTTGCCTAGAATGGAGACAACATTCAATGCTCTTAGTGTTCACCCTACTTTGTCAAGAAGCATTAGTATGAGCGAAGATTATGCTGGTAGTAGAAAATCTATAAATGAAGAAGATAAGAAGATTGAAGAAGGTATTGCCTTGTTTGTGAAGAGAGAACCGGATGGTAAGAAAATTTTTAAATGTTGGACTTGTCAAGAATATAGTCATTTTGCATCTAAATGTCCTAAGAGAGTCAAAAAGTATAGAAACAATTTCAAGCCTAGAAGATCTAAGGAATGTTATTATGCTAATGATGAAGATCTTGAAGCTAGTATAGAAAGAACTCTAAGTGAAAGTGATACTAAGAATAATGATGGCATAGGATTTGTAGCAATTAAAGAAGAAAATCCTAAAACTGATGTTAAGGAAGAAAAAACCCTAGTTTCTCAATGTTAGCTATTTTTCATGTATCCCTCAACTCTAAAAGAGAAATATGAATACCAGACCTGGGGATCTTTGTCTAGTAACATAAATCTTCTTGTTCATGCAAATTGAGGGGCACGAAAAGACTAATTGATGGAGATTTAATCCTCTTTTTGCTTAGAGTTCCACACACTCAAGCGGGTACACCTAAAATAAGCTAAAATCTATACACATATGACTCACTAGCTAAAACCCTTTATGCAGATATGACCATGGATAGTTCTTAGACTTATAAAACGTGGGAGTTCAACTCAACCAGCCTTATACAGGATCCCACCTGTATGATCTGCTAAGAACTAGAAAAATGGCCAATGTGATAACAAGGATAAACTTCTTCTCTTTGAGCTTTGAGCTCAGGCAGGGTAACCCTTGGATTCATTTCTTCAAAGAATCACTAACAACACTTGTATTCATGAAACACAAGACATAAACATAAATGCTCTCAAACATGAAATTAAAGATGGATTGAATTTTAAAGGTTGATGATGAAAACTGCAAAGCAAACCAGGACCAGTGCCTATCCTTGGGCAAAGAGTCATAAAATGCACTTCACAAGACAAATCAAAGCAAAATACTACAGAATGCCTTACAAACTGTATGCAATCCAAATAGAATGCCTTACAAACTATCTTATCATTTTTCATATCATTTCATCAAATCCTCATGACAATATCTTGCCCTCTGAAGCTACTTACAAGACTGACTCCTTCCTTGAAAGAAGCTTACAAGTAACTGCACAGTTACCTTATAACCAGTATGTCCTAGAATGTCTTACAAACAACACATACAAGAGCAAAGATAAAAGTTAAAGAGACAGAATGACATAAAACAGGAATTGCACTGTATTTTTATTGAAAAAATCCTAATTCAAAACATCCCATAACCAAGAGCTTCAGAAATCAACAAAAACCAAGAGGCTGCCTAGCAGCATTAATTTCACCATCCTTGTTACAATGAGAAAAATTCAAGATATAGCAATTGAGAGTCCATTCCCAAAACCAACTGACAGTTGTCCCTCTTGCATAAAAATATCTTCAACATTCCTCATCTCCCTGCAACTGATTCCCAAGCTGATCCACATTCTCCAAAAACTTCCAATCTGATCTGCAACTGATCTTGATTCCTAGATTTCAAACCTGAACTGCTCTTATCAACTGCTTTGAAATTGAAAATAGTCATCACCATTGGAATCTTTATTTCGAGACCTTTCCGGAAACATATAACACTTATATGTTTTGTTAAAAAATGAATTTCCAGGCCCCTTTTCCGTGAACAGCTATCTTTTAAATTTTTGAATTTTAATCATATAGTCTAGACTATGTTAATTTTTTAAATCTTTTAAAATCTAGCAATTTAATATCATTTTATGTATTTGCCTCAAAAAGCACCAGATAGCGCCACTTGTCATCACCTCATTGCATGCTCAGACTAACCTCAGATTAACCTACTGATTGGGAGAACTAGCGACCATATGCATTCTCTGAATCTCCAGATGATCAGACTAACTGCAGTTAACTCTGGAGAACTGGTGAAAGCTCTATTCTCCAATTCTCTAAATCTTTCTTTGACCATGGTTATCATTTGGAGAATGGACGACTGAGTGTATTCTCTAGTTCTCTGAACCATTTTCACTAACTGTCAACTATTTGGAGAACTAGAGACTAAGCATTCTCCAATTCTCTGAATGTTTATGACTTAACCATTTTCATTTGGAGAACTAGAGACTAAGCATTCTCTAGTTCTCTGAATCATTTTCACTAACCGCCAACCATTTGGAGAACTAGAGACTAAGTGTATTCTCCAATTCTCTAAATGTTTATGATTTAACCACTAGCATTTTTTGCCAGCATTTTTATGCAAAATTTAGTGCTTTATGGTCACTGACACGAATCCCAATGCACTAGTTGTGCACACTCTTGAGATCCTTCTTCTCTTTACTCATTTAATTATGTGAGTGGTATATCTTTTAAACACTTGAAATGGTCATTTCTTGAGCAATGTGGGATTAAACTTTTGGAAGCATTGCTGATTTTTTATTGCTGCAAGTACTCAGAGGACCATAACTTTAATTTACAAACTGGGTTTTTCTAAAAAAAAATTTGTACAATGCACACATTGTCATCTCAAACATATGTAAAATTCAGCCCGACCCAGTTTGTATTTTTTGAGTTATGGTAAAAAATGTGACTGGCTGTGCATTCACACCTTTTTTTTAACTGGCTCTTGCCTTCAACCCTTTTTTTATCTTCTTTTTCTCCACATGCTTTTCATTTGTCTATGATATTTGGCATCACAACATCACTTTGCTTTGATTTTCTCAAAATTTGAGACACGACCTTGATGCATTACCCTCTAAAAAACAACAATGATAAATGAGTACCAGTAACACTAGCCATTTCTACGTACACAAATATCTTGTACCCAATCTTAGTGATAACTCACACTGGTGACACACTCCTTTTCTCTCACACATCATGGCATTATCTTGTTTGGGGCATTTATTTCACTTTTATCCTTTGCAAAGATTGCCAAATAACATTAGCTGACATCCGAGAGCGGCCTTAAAAATTGGCTAATAGCCATCATAAGGTCATGTCACTGAGCACACATGTTCACCTCCAACAAACAAATATGCATGTCAAAGAAGAAATCTTGAAGAGACCCAAGCCATAAGATAAAACTGACCAAAGTTAGCCACTTAAAACATTGCCTTTCTGCTCTGTCTGAAATCACTTAAGTTGGCTCTAGAACCGGCTTTGAAAACTGACCAAATCACCTGAACAAATCTCACCACGTGACTGACATAAACCTTGAGATACATAGAATCACCCTGCAAAATGAAATCCCTTGACTATACCCGAGGTGAAAGTTATTAACCTCTGAAGTTTCCCTTTTCATTTTGCTCCTGCAAACACACTGTCATAACCTGATAAACTGCATCTGGAATTATCCTTGAAAAGTGCAAGAATGGATTGGCAGGATGCTCGAATCAGAATGAGATACAATACAACTTGACAGCAATACAGGACAACAAGAATTTTGACAATAGGATCATCCTGTGAAAAGTTATTAGCAGGAAAAGAAGGCCTCTGACAAACTTGCAGAAAACATAACTGGGCAATTTGCACCTTTTGCAAACAGAAAAGCTCTGGCAAATTGACCAAATGAATACATTAAGAGCCACAATCTTATAGCATGGAAGTATTTTATGTCTACTATACATTGAGACAAACATACTGATGACCCTATCAATAGGGCATGAGTTATTCACAATCGAAATAGGGCTCTGGAAAACTGGTGAATAACCAAATAGTGCAAAACACGAAAGCTGCAAATGGAATCAGCTTCAATTTCTCATCAGATGGATTCATCATGAGCTACAAACTGACAGAGGTAGAGTAAAACTTGTCTATAATGTAGGGAAATGATTAAAACCTTTCTACCAATCTACCGGGTACAAGTTATAACATGTCAAATAGGGTTCCCACCAAAATTGGGAAAAGGGCCAAGTGCAGAAACTAGAAAACACCTCCGGAAGGGGATGAATAAATGGGGTCAAAAATTATCACAGAGGCCTAAAACCTGACACATAAAGAGTATGCAAATTGTACAACAAGACGCTAGGCTCATATTTTCATGACACTCTCTAGGGTGCATTTTATTCAACCTCAAAGTGACCCTTCCCAGTGAATTTTACACAAGCATTTTCTGACTTAGAGACCTAGAAACGAACTGATGCAAACCCATTTGAACATTCCATCTAAGGACTCAAAACAAATCGATAGGATGAATGCAAAGCAATGAACACATAGACCTCAAGATATGACCCCAAATATGCCCATACTAGCATGCAATACAAAGCCAAAATGAGCACCTAATCAAAATTTTACATGGTACCTCAAAACTGCATTTTGAGTACCAACACTCAAGTTGAAAAGAAATTTGAATAGATTATAGACAGTGGTTGTTCACATCATATGACTAGAGACATGAAAAAATTCATAAAGTTTAACAACTATGATGGAGGAGTTGTTAGAGTTGGAAACAATGTACCTTGTTTGATTAAAGGTATAAGATCTATTAATCTTGATGGGAAGACTAATACTGATGATGTTTATTTTGTGGATGGTTTGAAATATAATCTTTTGAGTGTTGGAAAGTTAGTTGATAAGGGATATCAAGTTTGGTTTACTGAGAAAACCTGTGTGATAAAGGATAAAGATGGAAATCTGATTGAAACTGGATCTAGAACTAGAGGTAATGTATTTCAGTTGAATCCTACTGAGATGAAATGTTTGATTTCTAAGATTGATGAAAGTTGGTTATGGAATAGAAGGTTTTGTCATATAAATTTTGATAACATTGTGAAAGTGATTACTACACTTGCAGTAATGGATTTGCCTAAAATTATGAAGCCTACTAACATGAGTTGCAAGGAATGTGTGATGGCTAAATAGAAGAGAAGATCTTTTCCCAGTAAGAAGTTTACATCTGCAGAGAATTTGGAGATTGTTCATATAGATTTGTGTGGTCCTACCAGGACTAGATGATTCTATGGAGAAAGGTATTTTATGATTCTTGTTGATGATTTTACAAGAATGATGTGGATTGCATTTCTTAAAGAAAAGTCTGAAGCATTTGATAAGTTTAAAATCATTAAGAATAAAGTTGAGAATGAATCTAGAATAAAGATTAAATGTTTGAGATCTAATAGAGGTGGAGAATTTAGTTCTAGAGAGTTTAACACCTTTTGTGAAGTGAATGGTATTAAGAGACAATTTTCAGCCCCTAGAATACCGAAAGAAAATGGTATTACAGAAAGTAGAAACAAATCAGTGACTGACGCAACAAGAACCATGTTATTTGAGAATGATTTGGAAAAGATATTCTAGAGAGAAGTAGTGAACACATCATTGTATACAATGAATAGAGTACAAAATAGAGCAGACACAGACAAGACACCCTATGAATTTTGGTTTCGACATGCACCCTCAGTTAAGTATTTTAGAATTTTTGGAAGGAAATGTTATATAAAGAGAGATTATGATATTGGAAATTTTGATTCTAGAAGGGATGAAGGTATATTTCTTGGATATTCTTTGAAAAAAAAAACTTATAAATGTTACAATAAGAGAACTAATACTATTGTTGAGAGCGCAAATGTTAAAGTTGATGAAAAGTTCAAAATTCAGGAAATAATGCTTGACTATGAATCTAATGAAGGAACTCATCCTAAGCCTAACACTGAAACTATTGAATTATTTTATGAGATTGATAGTGACTTGTTGAATGAAAGTCACAATGAAGTTATTGAAGAACTAACACTTGAAGTGAGATCTGAGATAGTGACACCTAACAGGAATTTATCAAGGAATCATCCTGCTGAGTAGAGCATTGGAAGCATTGACAGAGGAGTTCTGACTCGAAATAAGGTACAAGAATAGTTATGTTTGATTTCTCAAATTGAACCTAAATCTACTAGTGAAGCTTGTGAAGATGAACACTAGATTAAAGCTATGAAAGAAAAACTAGATCAGATTGAAAAGAACAAGACATGGGAATTGGTCCCTAGACCTAAAGATAAGAATGTTATTGGAACTAAATGGGTATTCAGAAACAAGATGAATGAACAAGGAGAAGTAGTAAGAAACAAAGCAAGATTTGTATGTAAGGGATACTCACAGCAAGAAGGAATTGACTATAAAGAAACTTTTTCACCAGTAGCAATAATTGAAGTAGTTCAATGTCTTTGTCCTTTATAGCCTCCTTGATATGGTGGCCTATTTTGTTGGTAAGGCTGTCCTTGATTCTGGTATTGTTAATTAGGACCTTGGCCTTGTGTATGAAATGGTGGTCTGATTACCTGACCTTGTCTCTTCAAATTTGTAACCTCTTTAGTCAAGGTTTGCAACAAATTAGTCATTTATTGCTTACTGCTTTCTTGACTATTCTTTATTTCTTGTAGCTCTTGAGACAAACTAGATGTTGGCTCCTGACCACTAGTATTAGCCTGAGGTACTAATATAGTGGGGATAGGAGTAAATGGGGGTACTTGGGAAGGTGCAATGGGTTGAAGGCTAGGAAAAATGGGCATTGGAGGCCTTCTAGCAATCATGTCTGCTTGGATTAGACAATTTTCAGCCCTGACAGCTATGTCAAAGGCCTGGCGTAAGGAAGTACCACCCATAGACTGGATCATGACATAAATTTGACCATTCAGACTTTGCAAGTAGTAAAGGAAAGCATGGTCAGCTGATGGTCTCATTGAGACTAGAATTCTATTCCATATTTTGAGGAACCTACTATTGTAATCTGTCATCTTCTCTTGAGGGTCTCTCTTAATAGTTGTGAACTGCTCAACTAGAGACAAGTTATCTGATTTATCCTCAAAATGATTACTTAATTCATCCCCTAATTCATCCCATGATGTAATGGAACCAATAGTTAGAGTTCTGAACCATTCTAGAGCCTTACCTTTTAGAGAGGCTGCTAATAATTTTGTGGCCACATCCTCTTGAGTTATGTTGTGTATGATGCAGATGGTGGTCACATCTCTTATGTTCTCAAAAGCAGTTGTCTGCCCTTCACCTATGAAATTAGGTATATTCTTAAGTGCTACCAAGGGCACATCATGATGTTGAGCAAAGTTCAATGGACTACCCTGATTAAAGGGTGCAAATGCAAATGGTCTAGCCATTGTAGGAGTTGGAATCTGAAGATTAACAACTATATGAGCTATATTTGCTGCTGGATTTGAATCTTCCTCTAGATATCTGGTTAGAGATCTACCTCTTCTTCTGGAATGGAAGGGAAAATGTCTTCTTTCTAAGGTATCAGGAGGTTTTGACTGAACTCTCCTTGCAGGGGATGTTCTTTGAGTTGACCTACATTTGTGACTTCTTCTTGAGGGAAACTCTAAACATTTAGTGGGCTTTGAGCTCCTAGTCTCAATCTTTCTCATAAACCTTAAACAAGGTTGGCCTGGATCTTTGAAATCACTGGAGTCACCAGATATACTTGATGAATGGCCTCTAAAAGCCTATATCATGCAATCTATATATTAGAGATAACATAATCTTCAACTATGAACTTATTCTGTAGTCCCATCGGGCGTGCCAGAATTGTTATACACTAAGTTTGCACCCTTGTTCAAAGCTCTCATAGTCTTAATAACCTAGTATAACATGGGAATCATCTCCAAGTTGTGGGACCTATGCTAATTGAGATGAGACCTCCAGGTTCTAGGCTGGTTCCTCTTGGATAATCACCTTAATTTTCTTCTAGATATCAAAGTAAAACTTTTGAGGGAAAGGGATAAAGGGAATGCTTAGAAAGAAAATGACTAAAAGAAAACTACCTACTAGGTGATGCACCAAAATTAGGGTTTGGATCTTAGTATAGAGGAATGGAATCAATGAAAGGCTTAGGTCTAGTAGGTCACAACTTATTGAATAGGCTTGCATAAGTGTTTCATAGGAGGGTCTGAACATAAGACACAACTTATGACCTACAAGCAAACATTCACTTCTGCAACTCGGTGTAGGATTGAGACAAGACTGTTAGGGGGCTGAAGTATACCCACAAAACCATCTAAATCAGATCAAACATAATAACACACAAAATCACAAAAAGTAAGAGGGATTAGGAACCCTAGGTTGTCATTGAAAAAGATACATGTACTTTGATTCAATAAGAGAAGACTCAGACAAGCATAGGGACATGAAGAATTGCCACAAAATACCTCTGCAATATCTAAATAATCAATGGGAGGTTACAGAATGTGAAAAACTAGAGGGTAGGAAGAAATGCCACAGATAGCTTTCCAAGAAAAGGACTTTCTTCTTTACAAAATGCGAACTCTGAGATCAAAAGCTCCAAAAATACAATATATACATACTCAACTACACGTAGGCAGGAGTCAAAAACTAACTAGGGTTATAGAAGATTTTATTAAAATAATATCTAACCCTCATTAAATCAAGTCTGATCATAAATGTAACTCTGCAAATATGGCCGATCAGACCTTGAGTTTGCGTGCCCATCCCTGTTCTACATCAACCTGCAGACAACCAACCTAGATTCATCCACTTCCTGCACAAAGTCTTGCATGAATGCATAACTGGTACCTTTCTAAGACAAGAAATGACACATGATGGCCACCTAGACCTCCTCATCATCCTCCTTTAATTGTGAATGTCCTAGAGACATAAATTTTCTAAGCTACCTCACCACTTGTGCCCTGCAAATCAAATACTGGCAAAAACCCCTCTTAGAACTATTTGAATTTGAAAATTAATAGCTAGCCAGTCATTTTAAAATGTGACCATTGATCCCCTTTGTTTCTCAGTAGATGAATGGCCCAGATTATCCTGACAATAGTCACAAACCTCTTTAAAAAGTCAAATCCATATCAGCAAGTTATGACCAATGAGATTTTAGCACATTAGCATGTTTGGACCCACCTTGAGTTTTTTCCTTAAAGTCATTCAGCGACTATGCAACTGAAGACTCATTTCTAAGTCATGGAATCCTTGGCTTTACCTTGGTCTGGTTAGGTGATTTAGCGAACAAGGCATTTCACTGAATCACTAAACTTTCAACTAACCCTAGGTTATATTAAGTGAACACAAGAAAACCTTTATTTGCCAAATCATTGAATACCTTCAAATTTTGGGCCCAGACTTGCCACATGTCATTCTTCTATTCATTCTAGCCGCTTATTCAGCAACAACTCGGCAAGCTCTAACATCGGACCCACTATAATTTCCAGATTCCCATCTAAGGGCGGGTGCATGATCTCATGGCCCCCAAATATTCTTTCAGATCATGCACCAGCCATAGATTTTCATTAGACCGGGACCCTCTGATAAATGGACCCACCCCAAAATCCAGTCATCACCACACTGACAAACCAAATTCAAGCACATCAGAAGAGAGGACTCACCTAATAGAGCCTGGAGATAAAGTAAGATCAACAGTGGGCGCATGATTGTATGTGTCAGAAAGATTCCTTGCGGACATGTGCTAGCCATTGATCTTGTACACATGTCAGAGCCTTTCAAAGTGCTGGAAACCTAGTTCCACTAACACATTGTCGAATCAGTACCATGTGGACCAATGAGAAGCCACCATTTGTGTACATATAGCAGTGGACCTGCTAGGCACGAAGAGTTACATCACCAAGGAGAATCAATGGTCATCTTATAATTGCATACCTCTGACACACCTGATGAGATCTCACACTAGTCGTAGATTTCTAAGCTTCTGACATCCCTGGGCCCACTGACAAAAATACAAGTCATCATCCCTTGACCAATAAAAATCCTCCAAGTAGGACACCATGGCAATAGACCCACAAAAGCTTGAAGTGCTAAGGAAAAGGAAAGATCAACAGTTGTCGTAAGATCGCAAGCCTCTGATAGACCCTATGAGATCTTACGAAAACCATTGATCTTTCAACTGGGACCCCACTAAAAATCTTAACCCTGGAGATTTAGGAAATGCACGGCCAAAGGAAATTCGCTCAGTCACTGAATAGAATTCCTAACCTTGGTTAAGTTTGAAGAATACGTGAACAAGGCACTCGCAGAATCGCTAAACCAAAAGTCTAACTTGGGGTTTCAGTTAGTGAATGCCCGACTGAAGGCAATCTACGGAGTCACTGAATACTTTAGGGCATGACCATTTTACTTCATGACTAGGGAAATACTACAGTCGCCAGTTTGCCGAGAGAAGAAGGTGACCGCTAGAGAACTTAGAGAACTGGCAACTGAAGAAAAAATTAAAAGCACGTGGATATAGGGATTTTTAAGTTGCCAAAAAAGTAATAGCCAAATACAATGAAGGCTAGGGTTTGCAGGGATTATTTAGCTCAAACGGCTACTTTTTTGAATTTTTTAAGGGTTTTGCACCTAGCCAAAGGCCTATAAATAGTTGCAAAGACCAGGGAAAAATAGATAAACCCATGAAATTTTCAGGGGTGCTTGGCAGGATGAAAATAGAGATTTTGAATAGGTTTAAGCCAAATCTACATGTAAATGAAAATTGGGGTAACAGTTTGGTGATTTTTGTTGGATGTCAGCCTGCTAGACATAGATCAGTGGCCTTGACATATCCATTAGGCATGGGGTCATTCCAAGAACACAAAACTTTGACAGAGATAGAGCTGAACATAGGGAAAAAACTTGTGCACAAGCACTTCTTGGAAAGCCAGAAACTAACCTAGAAAATAGGGAAAGAAAGAAGGGGAAACACATATTTACAAGAATTTACAGAGAGGGATTAACCTCAAAGTAGGGCTTCAAGTGGGATCCATTCACTGAGATAGGTAGGGAAACTCCTTCAAGATCTGATAGGTGGAAAGCATTAGATCCCTTGCACTTTGTTATAACAAATGGTCCACCCCAAAATGAATCAAATTTTGTATGTCTACTAGGTCTTGACCTAAACTCATCCCACTTGAGAACTACATCTCCAACTTTGAAATTCCTGACCTTGGCTCTTTTATCAAAGCTTCTCTTTGTCTGAATCTGATGGAATTTCATGTCTTTCAAGGACTTATCTCTAATTTCCTCTAACTCCATCAATTGAGCATATCTGATCTACAAAGGATCTCCTTCCTCAAATAGGGCATACTGAGTGGCCAAGTCCAGAGCTAGTAATTCAGCTAAAATGGATAGCTTGGCCTCTCTGCGATACACTAACACATAAGGAGAATTCCCAATGATCTTCTTTGGAGTAATTCTATCTAACCACAAGGCAGACTTGAGCTTAGTATGCCAATCTCTTTGATTTTCTTGAAGAGTCTTCTTGATTATCCTAATCAAGTTCTTATTTGTGGATTCTACCAAGCCATTGCGTGGGGGGTAGGAATTGGAACTGGTATTTAGATAGATGCCATTCTTGACCACCCACTCTGAGACTTTGAGGCTTGTGAATGCCAATGCATTATTTGATATTATGGAGTCGGGAGTGCTAAACCTATGAACTATATCATCATAAAAACTTAGGACAACACTCTCATTTTCCTCTTTTAATGCAATTGCTTCTGTCGATCTGGTGTAGTAATCTGTTGTAGTGATTATCCACTTATGTCCTGCACTAGATGGAGGATTGATCATGCCAATGAAATCTATACCCCACTTCATGAAGGGTTTCTCTATTCTGATTGGTTGTAGGGGCAAGGCTACAAGCCTTTCTTTTCTTGCAAACATGGCACACTTGATGCATTTTCTTACATAATCATGACTATTCTTAAAGATAGATGGCTAATAGTATCCAGCCTTCATGATTTTAAAAGGAGTAGTCCTAGGAGAAAAGTGACCCCCAGAAGGTCCATCATGAAACTCAAATAGGACATCAGCTATCTTTTCTGAATCTATGCACCTTAAAAGGACACCATTGTGATCCAACCTGAAAAGAACTTCATCTATCAGCACAAAAGGAATAGATTGTAACCTATAATACCTCCTTTTTTTCTGAATCCAAACCTACAAGACATTGTCTTGTCTTCAAATAATTGATCATATTAGGAAACTAGCTTGTTGCCTTGGCTTGTTCTTCTATAGAATGCACCACCAGAGATGCATCTATTTGTTCCAATTTCTTTGAACTTTCATCCTCTGCCAAATGTTCACAAAGACCTCTTCCTCTAACTAGCTTGGTAGTTTGAATATCTATGTCGTATTCCATCACCTTGGTGATCCAACCAGCTCTTTTCTCATTTAGGTCCTTGGAAAGAAAAAACTCTTTGACACTTGGATGAGTAAATTTCAAGTGTACCTTGCTATGGGTCAACAAATATCTAAAATTTTTAAGGCTTTTTACCATAGCAAGTACATGTTTTTCTACAAAAGAGTATCTCTATTCATACTCCTCTAAACCTTTGTTGAAGAAAACAATAGGCTGCTCCAATCCATTTGAATTTTCTTGAGTCAACATTACAGATATGGCATCATGACCTCCATAAGCATAAAGGATAAAATCCTTATTGAAATTTTGGTTTAGGAGAGCAGGGGCTTCTGTTAAGGCCTCTTTGATAGCCTGGAAATTGACTTTCCCTTCTTTGGTCCAACTAAAAGCTGAACTCTTCTTTAACATGGTTGTCAAGGGCTTGAGTAAATCTGCAATGTTAGGCAAGAACCTCCTAACAAAATTAATCTTTCCTATGAAAGATTGGAGACTTTTCTAATGGTGTGGTAAGGGTAGCTCTAAGATAGCTGTAATTCTCTTGGGATCTACTATAATTCCTTCTTTGGATACTACATATCCCAACAATTTTCCTTCATGAACTGCAAACACACATTTCTTGAGATTAAGAGATATCCCAAACTCTCTACACCTATCAAAAATCTTCCTTAAATATTTGATGTGATCTACTGCATGTTTAGAATAGATAGTTATGTCATCCAAGTAAACCAACACAAACTTGTACATAAGGCTTTTAAAGGCCATATCCATTGCCTTTTGAAATGTAGCACCTACATTTAACAAACCAAAGGACATCTTTTGATAAGCCATGGTTCCCCACTTGGTTGTAAATGCAATCTTATATTGATCCTCTTCATTTACTAAGATCTGATTGTATCCTGAATAGCCATCCAATAATGAAAATCTCTCAGATCTAGAGACACATTGTAAGATTTGTTCCATGGAGGGCAGTGGATGGCGGTCTTTTAGAGAGGCCCTATTAAGATCCCTGAAGTCAACACATAACCTTAGCTCCCCATTCTTCTTCCTGATAGGAACAAGGTTGGAAACCCAACTAGTATGCTTGATGGGGTAGATGATACCACTTTCTATCAATTTGAGTACTTCTTTATGCATCAGTGGCTCAAGCTTTGGATTAACAGGCCTTTTCTTTTGCCTCACTGGTTTGGCATTAGGTTCTAATTCAATAGTGTGCTAAGCAAGGGCAGGATCAAAACCCTTAATGTATTCATATTGCCATGCAAACACATCACTAAATTCTTTGAAAAGTTGTGCATAAGCTTTCTTTTCCAATTCAGTGTTCACTTTTCCAAATTGTAAGCTCTTACCTGGTTCCAACTCTAGTTTAACACAATGTTCTTGTTGGACTACCAGGCCAACTTTGTTCTTCTTAACTTCATCATCCTTGTTGAAGATAGTATCTAAGGTGAAAAGACCTCTAGGAATCTTATTAGACTTGAGTTGTATCACTTGATCACCATAGTGTTGTGATAGCCTATCTTGATTGTACTCTGAAAAAACATCTTCAAACAAGAATTGCAGAATTTGTTCATCATTGTCAAACACTTGCCAGTTGACATCATTATCAGGAATAGAGGGTTTGACAATCACCTTGATATGTTGTTGCTCCCTTTCTTTTGAAATGCTATTTGGAATATCATATTGAGATCCAATAGCAGCTAACCTATCTGCATTTTGATTTAACTTCCTAGGGATAGCAACAATATTGAAAGCATGAAAATCTTCAATTACATCCCAAACTCTATGTTTGTATGCTTTCAAGGTGTCATTCTTGGTTGCACTTATCCCTCTTACTTGGATGACAACTAACTCACTATCACCATAAACTTTTAAGGCTTTAAGCCCTCTTTTTCTAGCCCACTCTAGTCCATTGACTAGACTTTCATACTCTGTAGTATTGCTAGTGCAGGAGAAACTGAATCTAAAGGCAGTATAATACCTTTCTCCTTTAGGGATACTAGCATAGCACCACCACCAAAACCATGTCTACTTCTAGCTCCATCAAAAAATAGTTCCCAAACCTGATTGTTCTGATCCTCTAAATCGATGTCTTCTTTGAGAAGGCTTGGCTCTATGGATCCACTTTCTTGTATAAATAACTTCCCAAACCAAAATCCCAAACAAGATTTTCTTGGGCCTCTGAAGCTATTTCATCTAGAAGAATATCAGGGATACTCTCTATCTTTTTGCTTGCTTCACTAATGGTTTGGAAGTCACTGTCATCAAATATAGGGCAGTCGACATTGATGGTATCAGACACATATGGTTCTATATGGTGTGTTGCCAATGGTTTTGATTTAATGGTGACCTTGGTCCCATACCTTGTATGAAATAGCATGTGAGACCAGTCGAAAGATAGGTAGCCTCCTATCTTGGTTGTAAACTCCCTTGAAAGACATATAGCAAATAATGCAGGGAGATCTATGATATATATATCAAGGAGGATGGAGAAATTAGGACTAGCATGTAAGATTAGAATGGTATCCTTGGCCACACCTATAGTATTGACTGAGGATCCATCAAGTTGTGTAACCTTCTTTTGGAAGGGTTCATATTTTAGTCCTAATTGATCAACTACTTTCTTGGGCATTACAGTGCTAGTAGCTCCACTATCTACCATACAATTATGTACTAAAGATTTTCCAATGATTAAAGATACATAAAAGGGAGGTGGCTTTGAATTCCTACCTTGTGTGGCATTTCCTTTGGAGTTGCTACTTGGAGCCTCCTTTTCTTGATTAGTGTTAACCAATACTGGCTTTACAGCTTCTTTTGCAGGTTGAGGAGTTGCTACCTCTGTCATAGTTTTCTTCAAGATTTTAGGTTGTCCTGGAAGAGCCAAAGAGTCCCACATGGACATGGTGACATTCACCTTCTTCATGTTGTCTACAATATTAAATGGTGTCACAGTGTGTACTCTTTTTTGTTCCTTTACTATGATGGGCTCCGCCTCCTTGGAATGTTGGCCCTCTTTGCTTGTAATGACAGGAACCTCCTTAGGTGTGATGGGAGTAGCTTGTTGTAGTGGCTCTGCAGATGTAGTAGCTTTAGCATTAGAATCTGCTCTTTCCATGTCTTGAGCTCTTCTTTATTCTCTTGTATAGGCAACAAAAGAAACTTCATAATTGACTCCATTGAAGTCTAGTTGCTTCCAATTAAAGAGAGCAGTCTCATTCTCTTGTGATTCTTGTTGAGGAACTGATCCACTGGATGAAACCTCTGATTGAGCCTATGAGGCATTTTGAGCCATTAGAGCTTGGTTCATCCATCCATTTGAACATGTAGCCTAATTGTGAGCCTGATTACAAGAAAAACACAATTCATTCTCCATAGCCATATCAGTTTGACTAGGAACCATATCCCTCATTGGATTTGCAGAATTCAGAGGTGCAGAGTTATATGGTTGGAATGGTTTTTGATTAAAACTTTGTCTTTGTCCTTGATAGCCTCCTTGATATGGTGGCCTATTTTGTTGGTAAGGTTGTTGTCGATTTTGGTATTATTGATTAGGACCCTTGCCTTGTGCCTGAAATGGTGGTCTGATTACTTGACCTTGTCTCTTCAAATTTGTAACCTCTTTAGTCAAGGTCTGCAACAAATTAGTCATTTCTTTCTTACTGCTTTCTTGACTATTATTTATTTCTTGTAGCTCTTGAGAGAAACTAGCTATTGGCTCCTGACCACTAGTACTAGCCTGAGGTGCTAATATAGTGGGGATAGGAGTAAATGGGCGTACTTGGGAAGGTGCAATGGGCTGAAGGCTAGGAAAAATGGGCATTGGAGGCCTTCTAGCAATCATGCCTGCTTGGATTAGACAATTTTCAGCCCTAACAGCTATGTCAAAGGGCTGGGGTAAGGAAGAACCACCCATAGACTGGATCATAACAGAAATTTGACAATTCAAACTTTGCAAGTAGTAAAGGAAAGCATGGTCAGCTGATGGTCTCACTGAGACTAGAATTCTATTCCATGTTTTGAGGAACCTAATATTGTAATCTGTCATCTGCTCTTGAGGGTCTCTCTTAATAGTTGTGAACTGCTCAACTAGAGACAAGTTATCTGATTTATCCCCAAAATGCTTACTTAATGCATCCCCTAATTCATCCCATGATGTAATGGAACCAACAGTTAGAGTTCTAAACCATTCTAGAGCCTTACCTTTTAGAGAGTTTGCTAATAATTTTGTGGCCACATCCTCTTGAGTTATGTTGTATATGATGTAGATGGTTGTCACATCTCTTATGTGCTCAAAAGTAGTTGTATTCCCTTCACCAATGAAATCAGGTATACTCTTAAGTACTACCAAGGGAACATCATCATGTTGAGCAAAGTTCAATGGACTACCCTGATTAAAGGGTGCAAATGCAAATGGTCTAGCCATTGTAGGAGTTGGAATCTGAAGATTAACAACTATATGAGCTGTATTTGCTGCTGGATTTGAATCTTCCTCTAGATCTCTAGTTAGAGATCTACCTCTTCTTCTAGAATGAAAGGGAAAATGTCTCCTTTCTAAGGTATCAGGAGGTATTGACTGAACTCTCCTTGTAGGGGATATTCTTTACGTTGACCTGCCTTTGTGACTTCTTCTGGAGGGCAACTTTGAAAATTTAGTGCGCTTTGAGCTCCTAGTCTCAATCTTTCTCATAAACCTTAAACAAGGTTGGCCTGAAACTTTGAAATTAGTGGAGTCGCCAGATATACTTGATGGAATGGCCTCTAAAAGCCTGTATCATGCCATCTGTATATCAGAGATAACATAATCTTCAACTGTGAACTTCTTTTGTAGTCCCACCGAACATTCTAGAATTGCTATACACTAAGTTTGCACCCTTGTTTCAAGCTCTCATAGTCTTGATAACCTAGTATAACATGGGAATCATCTCCAAGTTGTGGGACCTATGCTAACTGAGATGAGACCTCCAGGTTCTAGGCTGGTTCCTCTTGGATAATCACCTTAATTTTCTTCTATACATGAAAGTAAAACTTTTGAGGGAATGGGATAGAGGGAATGCTTAGAAAGAAAATGACTAAAATCCAACTACCTACTAGGTGATGCACCAAAATTAGGGTTTGGATCTCAGTATAGAGGAATGGAATCAATGAAAGGCTTAGGTCTAGTAGGTCACAACTTACTGAATAGGCTTGCATAAATGTTTCATAGGAGGGTCTGAACATAAGACACAACTTATGACCTGCAAGCAGACATTCACTTTTGCAACTCGGTGTAGGATTGAGACAAGACTGTTAGGGGGCTGAAGTATACCCACAAAAGCATCTAAACAGATCAAACACAATAACACACAAAATCATAGAAAGTAAGAGGGATCAGGAACCCTAAGTTGTCATTGAAAAACATACATGTACTTTGATTCAATAAGAGAAGACTCAAACAAGGAAGCATAGGGACATGAAGAATTGCCACAAAATACCTCTGCAATATCTGAATAATCAATGGGAGGTTACAGAATGTGAAAAACTAGAGGGCAGGAAGAAATGCCATGGATAGCTTTCCAAGAAAAGGACTTTCTTCTTTACAAAATGCGAATTCTGAGCACAAAAGCTCGAAAAATACAATATAGACATACTCAACTACACGTAGGCAGGAGTCAAAACCTAACTAGGGTTATAGAAGATTTTATTAAAATAATATCTAACCCTTACTAAATCAAGTCTGATCATAAATATAACTCTGCAAATATGGCCGATCAGACCTCGAGTTTGCGTGCCCATCCCTGTACTACATCAACCTATAGACAAGCAACCTAGATTCATCCACTTCCTACACAAAGTCTTGCCATGAATGCATAACTGGTACCTTTCTGAGACAAGAATCGACCCATGAAGGCTGCCTAGACCTCCTCATTATCCTCCTTTAACTGCGAATGTCCTGGAGACATAAATTTTTTTAGCTACCTCATTGCTCACGGCCTGCAAATCAAATACTGGCAAAAAACCCTCTTAGAACTATTTGAATTTGAAAATTAATGGCTAGCTATTTATTTTAAAATGTGACCATTGATCCCCTTTATTTCTCAGTAGATGAATGGCCCAGATTATCCTGACAACAGTCACAAACCCCTTTAAAAAGTCAAATCCATATCAACAAGTTACGACCAATGAGATTTTAGCACGTCAGCTTGTTTGGACCCACCTTGAGTTTTCTTCCTTAAAGTCATTCAGTGAATATGTGACTGAAGACTCATTTTTAAGTCATGGAATCCTTGGCTTTACCTTGGTTCGGTTAGGTGATTCAGCGAACAAGGCATTTCACTGAATTGCCAAACTTTCAACTAACCCTGGGTTATATTAAGTGAACACAAGAAAACCTTTATTCGCCAAATCACTGAATACCTTCAAATTCTGGGCCTAGACCTGCCACATGTCATTCTTCTATTCATTCTGGCCACTTATTCAGCAACACCTCGGCAAGCTCTGACATTGGACCCATTGTAATTTCTAGATTCCCATATAACGACAGGCGCATGATCTCATGGCCCCTGAATATTCTTTCAGATCATGCGCCAGCCGTAGATTTTGATTAGATCAGGACCCTTTGATAAATGAACCCACCACAAAATCCAATCATCACCATGTGGACCAACTAAATTCAAGCACATCAGAAGAGAGGACATACCTAACAAAGCCCAGAGATAAAGTAAGATCAACAACGGGCACATGATCGCATGTGTCAGAAAGATTCCTTGCGGACATACACCAGCCATTGATCCTCTACAGATGTTAGAACCTTTCAAAGCACTAGAAACCTGGTCCCACTAACACATTGCCGAATCACTACCATGTGGACTAATGAGAAGCTGTCATTTGTGTACATGTAGTAGTGGACCCCCCAGGCATGAAGAGTTACGTCACCAAGTAGAATCAATGGTCGACTTATAATCACATACCTCTGACACACCTGATGAGATCTCACGCTAGCTATAGATTTCCAAGCTTTTGACATCCCTGGGCCCACTGACAAAAATGCAAGTCATCATCCCTCAACCAATAAAAAGCCTCCAAGTAGGACACCATGGCAGCGGACCCACAAAAGCTTGAAGGACTGAGGAAAAGGAAAGATCGACGATTGTCGTAAGATCAAAAGCCTCTGACAGACCCTATGAGATCTTATGACAACCATTGATCTTTGAACTGGGACCCCACTAAAAATATTAACCCCAAAGGTTTAGCGAATGCGAGGCCAAAGGAAATTCGCTCAATCACTAGATAGAATTCCTAACCTTGGTTAAGTCTGAAGAATACGCGAACAAGGAACTCATAGAATCGCTAAACCAAAAGTTTAACCTAGGGTTTCAGTTAGCGAATGCCTGACTGAAGGAAATCCATGTAGTTGATAAATACTTTAGGGCACTACCATTTCACTTCGCGACCAGGGAAATACTGTAGTCACTAGTTCACCGAGAGAAAAAGTTAACCACCAAAGAACTTAGAGAACTGGCGACCGAAGAAAAAGTTAAAAGCATGTGGATATAGGGATTTTTAAGTTGCCAAAAAATTAATAGCCAAATAGAATGAAGGCTAGGGTTTGTAGGGTTTATTTAGCTCAAACGGCTACTTTTTTGAATTTTTTAAGGGTTTTGCACCTAGCCAGAGGCCTATAAATAGTTGCAGAGACCAGGGGAAAATAGATAAACCCATGAAATTTTCAGGGGCTCTTGGCAGGATGAAAATAGAGATTTTGAAATATGTTCAAGCCAAATTTGCATGTACATGAAAATTGGGGTAACAGGTTGCAGGACACATCAAAGGCAACAAAGGCCAGACTGGAAAAGATTGGGCAACACAAACTTGGCTCTAGTGGATATTCAAAAATTAAAGCATGAATTGTAAGTAGCAATAAATGAATTCCAGAGGAAAATTATTAATAAAATAAAAATAATTTTGTTTAATAAAAAAATACAGGGCTCAAAATTTAATTTAGAGGCCACGACAGAACACAAAAAAATTTCCTTCAAGGAAGGCTATCAAGCCATGGCTAAATGCCTATGCTAAGCTTCCACTGGCCCAACCCAAGAGTCTCCTACATCAAGTGAATAGGTAAATATGGAAAAAAAATAAAAATTTAAATTGAATACTTGACCAACAATCTATTTGATAATAATGTGCATGACATTGCAATGCAACCTCTTAATCATAACACAGATCCTACGCCGCATGATGAAGCCCCACTACAATGCAGGTGATCATTTTCTATTTAAAATTAATTATGTAATTATTAATACAATTTAACATCTTAAATTGAAATTGGTGTAACCTTTTTTGTGTATATTTTAGAGCATACAGAATGTCATAATGAATGAGTGGAGGATGTTTAGAGTGATCACCATGTAGATCATGTGGCACATTCAGGTAAAGAAAATCTATGTTTTGTTATTTTAAATTTCTATTTTGATTTATAGTTCTTTTATTTACTCAAATACTTGTAACACTAATATAAAAGGGTGTGAATTTAGCCCATGATGTAGTTGTTATTGCAGCGGACCCCCCTTTGGCACAGCAGCCTCCTGTTCTTGAAAAGATGAGGAGGAGACATGTGTTGGAATTAGAATCAATAGAGGAGGGGAATGGCAAGGATATTTATGCTCCACTTAGTCGTTACCTTAAAAAAATGAGCAAGAGACCAAAAAAGAAATGATTTTAATTAACATTTTTTGCTAATGAAAGAACGTTTTCTTAATGGATGTAATTTTGTACTAGTAAATGTTGATGAATGATGTGTTAATGAATTATTCATGAATGTTGTGTGTTAATGACTTTTATGTGTTAATGAATGTTATCATGTGATTATAATGACTGAATGATATATTTCAAAAATGAATGAATGAATGAATGAATGTTATTAGATGTTAATGGGGAATTTAGAGTGATGTTAGGGGGGGGGAGGGGCTAAATGAGCTTCCACCTTCACGTGGTTGACCTTGTTAAGTAGATAATATTAAACTATTCTCGAAACCAAGTGAAGCTCAAACTAAACCAATGATGTAGATTCAATGGTCAAAAACACCTACTTCGTATTCCATATTATTTCTCATTAACTTTAAGAAATATTTTATGTCTTAAACATGTTCATCAAATTAGATTTATAGATAAGAGAGTGAATGGGGAATTTTTATAAAGAACTTATCTTTAAGCCTAAAAATCTAGATGAAAAATTATTAGCTTCCTTTGAATGACTCATTCTCATGTTTCTTCCTACCCCTTTTACTTCCCTACTACCTAAGGAAATGATGGACTATGTTGTATCCTTGATCAACTAGTTGAAGAAGTTCTCATGAGCCCTTAATGAACCTCCAAGATTTGTGAAAATGGTGTTAATCCAATAAATGATCAATGGAAGATCTAAATCCTATATCTAGGAATTAACTTCCATACAAGCATATTTCAGTCATATGCATACAGACAAATCTAGAAAGGCCAACTGAACATAATCTTGATAATAATCATTCATACGCTATTAATGTTACTCTTTTTATTTAGAAGCATCATTTTCAATGTTTTTAGATGAATACCCTCTTGAGAACATTCAATCATCCATCTGGAAAAGTGATATGTTATCCCTTATCAAATGTGGTTGTATGTCGTTCCTTGGTTTACACCTAACTTAAGCTTCTTGTATCAAATGCCAAGATGTACTTTGTTTATCAATTCTGTAGTCTTTTTATGTCTTTGATAAGTGTTTTAACTCTAATAATAATTTCTCCATAATTGTTCTTTATGACTGCATGTATGACAACTTTCTTATATGACCATACCCATGACTTCCCCAATGTTCTAGTTTAAGTTCATTTTTACCCTATAGTATCACTTGAAATCAGATAATATGCACATGTATTGTAGTAAAATTGGCATTGATTCATGGTATTAATGATTGTTCATGTAGTATCCTTTGATACCTTGAATGCATGTTTTGAAAACTTACCTTTGTTTAGATACCACTATCTCATGTTCATGTTATAACACTTCTTTATGCATTTCATTTGTATTTGTACCAAATGACTATGAACTAAAAATACGTGTCTAGTAACCTACTCACTCAGTTAATATATGAAAATGTAACTTTTGATGTTCTATATCTATCAATGCATCATTTCTTTGTCCATATTTGAATCTATTACATTTCAGAAGTCTCTATTCTCACTTTACTTGGTTGGTCTATTTACCATTGATTTGATCCTTTGACATGTTGGACCTCATGTCTTTGTAACACATCATAACTTCGTATCTCTATATTTATGCTTATGCTCAAACTCATAATTCAATAATCTTCTTTGATACAAATAAAGCTAGGTTCCCTTAAGCTAGCAAAGAGATACATGAGACGAATATCTATAGAGTTGGAGTCGATGGGAAACTCAGAAAAGGAGCCTGGACATGAATTCTTGCTGCTTCAGGGTGTGCATTTTTCTTTCAGAGCTCATCAAGTAAATATTCACTTCATGTGACATGTGGATAAATGGCCTCAATTGATATTATATTGCTTTGAGTAATGTTTTCTTTTTCCATTTATTTATCTGTCATATTTGCAGTTTTCAGGAGGGTTTGATGCAGAAAACATGTGTGCTTTTGAGGAACCATGTCATCTTGTTCACATTGATGATAAAGAGTCACAAGATCAAAATTGAGGACAATATTTGAAAGTAGTTTGTCTCCAAATTTTGGAAGCAGTGTGAACTGTATGATTCTCTTTTTATCAATTTGATAAATCTCAAAAAGGCAACTGATTCTTTTAATAAGGAATATTGTGTTTGTTTTTGTATGTAGTTATACAAAATTGAATTTCATAAGATGTTTTTGCTCAGGTCCTAGTCAATGTTTTTTTCTAACAACATTAGATGAATTAAACATATGTCCTCTTAAAAATTTTTTGCATGTATTGATTTTAATATATGGCAATCCCATGAACTCTAAGGCCCCAATTCATCCAACAACTTGATCCTAAACAATTTTTGTCTATTGTTGTAGTTGAGTTTCAACTTGTCTAGTTGAATACATACAAAATATTCAACCTAGGGCATCATTGTTCAAAAAGAAAACTAACCTTCCCAACTTCTGAGCTTTTAAACTCTTATAAAGCATTTCCTTAACTCAACTTTCACATAGTGGCATTGAATCCCAATCGTGAAAATGTAAGTCAATAACACTAAATATATCACTTAGAAGTCTTGTGAAGAGTCTTGGTGAGTTTAAGCCTTTTGAAGTAATTTAGAAACATTGAATACATCATTGCTTTCCAACTATTTGACAGAGCCTAGGAAATCATTAGTTCTTCAAGGTACAAAGATTGTTTGCATGCCAAGCACTGTACAGGAACAGTTAATAAAAGGACTGAAATTCTTTGATTTTAAGACTTCAAAACAATATAATCAATACATGGAATGATAAAAACTTATAATACCAATCAATGAATGATTTTCCTATCAATGTTGCATTGAATAGAGATTTTAATAATATAAACACCAAATTATGTCTTCACAAGCACAAAAGTGAATGTTTGTAAAGAATTAAAAGTTTATTGCTTGTTAGTTCATTACATTGTCTTCTTTAACCATACACACCTCCAAACAAAAAGGACTAAAACCAAACCATAGGATGGTATAGGAATTTAGAAGACATCCTTTATTACAAAGCAAAACAAAATATAGAACTCAAGTCCCAAAGAAAAATTGAATGGCCTAGGTGCCCTGCACCAATACACCCCCCATGTAAGTCAATATTTTGAAGTCCTTGAATCCAAGCAAATGTAAGTCAATAACACCAAATATATCACTTAGAAGTCTTGTGAAGAGTCTTGGTGATTTTAAGCCATTTGAAGCACTTTAGAAATATTGAATACATCATTTCTTGCCAACTATTTGATAGAGCTTCCTAGGAAATGATTGGCTCTTCAAGACAAAGTTTATTTACACGCCAAGCATTGTACAGGAACAATTAACAAAAGGACTAAAATTATTTTATTTTAAGACTTTAAAACAATATAATCAGTACATGGAATGATCAAAACTTATAATACCAATCAATGAATGCTTTTCCTATCAATTTTGCATTGAATAGAGAGTTTAATAATATAAACACCAGATTGTGTCATCATGAGAAGATCACATTGACCAATACACCCCCCATCCCACCATCCACTCCCATCCAGTCATGTCAAGATCTTGTGAATCCAAGCAAATGTAAGTCAGTAGCACCAAATATATCACTTAGAAGTCTTGTGAAGAGTCTTGGTGAGTTTAAGTGATATATTTGGTGTTATTGACCTACATTTGCTTGGATTCAAGGACTTTAGAATATACTCCAAAAGTGATTATGTAACGAACGAAGTGAGAGGGAAGGATCTTGATTTAGGTCAATGGATATTTCAACATGATTTTGGACAAGATCTTGACATGAGTGGATGGATGTGGATGGTGGGATGGGGGGTGTATTGGTAAAGACTCTTGGTGAGTTTAATCCTTTGAAGCACTTTAGAAATATTAAATAAATCATTTCTTACCAACTATTTGACAGAGCTTAGGAAATCATTGGTTCTTCAAGACAAAGATTGTTTTCACGCCAAGCACTGTACATGAATAGTCAAGAAAAGGACTGAAATTCTTTGATTTTAAGACTTAAAAATAATATAATTAGTACATGGAATGATCAAAAATTATAATACCAATCAATGAATGCTTTTCCTATCAATGTTGCATTGAATACAAAGTTTAATAAGATAAACACCAGACTATGTCTTCACGAGCAGAAAAGTGACTATTTGTAAAGAATTAAAAGTTTATTGCTTGGTAGTTCATTACATTGTCTTCTTCGACCATACACACCTCCACACAAGTAGGACTAAAACCAAACCATAGGATGGTCTAGGATGGTCCCAAAACAAAACTTAATGTCCTAGGTTCCCTGCTCCAATACACCCCCCATGTAAGTCAATATTCTGAAGTCCTTGAATCCAAGAAAATGTAAGTCAACAACACCAAATATATCACTTAGAATTCTTGTGAAGAGTCTTGGTGAGTTTAATCCTTTTGAAGCACTTTAGAAATATTGAATACATCATTTCTTGCCAACTATTTGACAGAACTTCCTAGGAAATCATTGGTTCTTCAAGACAAAGATTGTTTTTATGCCAAGCACTGTACAGGAATAGTCAATAAAAGGACTAAAATTATTTGATTTTAAGACTTCAAAACAATATAATCAGTACATGGAATGATCAAATCTTATAATAGCAATCAATGAAGGCTTTTCCTATCAATGTTGCAATGAATAGAGAGTTTAATAATATAAACACCAGATCGTGTCTTCATGAGCACATAAGTGACTGTTTGTAAAGAATTAAAAGTTTATTGCTTGGTAGTTGATTACATTGTCTTCTTCGACCATACACACCTCCCCACAACTTCTAAGACTCCTCTCTCATAAAACTCATGTACAAAACTATTAGTAATTGGAAGATTAAATGCATATAATTACTAATAGATTTAGCATATTATTGCTATGCTTAATTTGATAATATATTTTATTTTTAAAAAAAAATTAAATTTGCTGTCAGTTTTTTGGCAGTCAAAAGAATATACTTATCGACAAGAATGCTATACACTCAATGACTATTTCGACCACCCATTGTTATAATTTCGACCGACGTTGTTTTGTCATTTCAACGAGAATGCTATACACTTGATGACTATTCCAACCATAAGTCCTCGCAATTTCAACCATCGTTGGTCGCATAGATGAAAGGAATGGTTGATAATTCTTCCAGGTTGAAGTGATTATTTCGACGGTGGGTCCGTCGATAATTCAACCACTATAAACGTCACAATTTTGACAACAATATTATGTGTCGAATAATCGATGAAAAAAATTTGACAACAGTTATGGTCGGTGGGTCAACCAATTGGCATCTAAAAATCAACTAATCCTTGTTGAAAAAAAGCTAAAATTTACTAGTGTCTTAAATTAAGTAAAGAGAGATAACACTTGACAAATGAAACATGCAACAATAATATACCATAAGATATATCTTGAGTGGAAATCCTCAGGGAAATAAAACCTCTCAAATTGCATCATTGTCTTATTATAAAAATATCCTTTTACAATGTCTCACTAGTTGTACATACAATGTCTCACTAAAAATGTTATCTCACTGATAGAATTTTCTATGCTCCACTATCTTTTCTTCTTTTACAATTTCTAATTCATACATAGTCAGAGAATTTGATTATGCATAGTGATCATGACCAATATGATACATTCTTGGATATAAATAATGCTTTGTATCAAACAATGAATTATACAAGATTAGGTAAACTATAAACTTAGTCAAAGATTTCTGGTCATATAACTGATATGAACAATAAAAATAAGGAATGTTTCATGTAGATCCAATAAATCTCTTTGTACCATTTTGATATCCTCAATAGATAATGTATAGATGAAATAGAAAATGCATGAAAGTGGATTGACTTCTTAATGACGAATACATATTTTGTATAGATGCTATTATTCTTTTCTATACAAAAGTGAAGGAAATTTGAAATAAATAATCATTTCATAAATATTATATCATAATTTATTATTTGTCACATGAAATAGAATGAGTTCTATGTAATAAAAAATGTCATTTTATATAGGTACTTGTCACTTTTCATACAGTTATAAAATGATTGTAAAATGGTAAATGAAATGATATTTTATCATAGTTTGAAATAAGTACTTACATATTCCTTTCAACATTTACTTAAATGAAAAAGTAGGAAATAGGAACATGAGTAGGAATGACAAAATAAAAGTGTTAATAGTCAAAATTTAAATTTAGAGCTAGGTAGAAAGCACCATATTTGAGCTAGGTGACATGAGGCATTCTCAAGCCTCTCCATCCTTCAAGATTCCTACAAGACGTTCTCCCATAATTTCTCACAAAATTATAAAAAAAAATCCATCTCTTATGATATCTAGTAGCAAGAAACTTGTTGCATCATGGTTACTCTAGTTTTAGTTTCTCTTATGAAGTGTTTTTTTCAAAAAAGAGAGTGCAACTTAGAATTTCAAACTTCCTTGCAAACACCATTATAGCTTCAATGAAGAATGTATTGATAGGTATATTCTTCTCTACTTATCCCAATTTTGATGTTGTAAGAAAAGGGATTAGATTTACATGAAAGGTTAAATTAATCATTATTGTAAGTGTCATGGTTGAGGGCCTTTTTATTTTTCCATTCACTTCTTTTGAAGATCTCAATATGGTCCTCATTAAGGTCCATAGTAAAAGGGTAAAAAATATTATCTCTTTGTAAATAAAAACCAACATTTTGATCCATAGGATAGCCTATGTGATATTGCACCTATTTTGATCAAGCTCCCTAGTTTTCCCCTCAAAGCATGGGATAAATAAGTATTTATGGTGTTGTTAAAACCTTTTGTCAATAGCTAGTTGTGGATAAACTTACAATAGGAAAAACCAAAATAGTAAACCAAAGTAGTCTTTGCAATAATTTGATTTAATGTTCATGTGACTAGCAGCCTTCCAAATGCTATCACGTTGTAATCAAAATTTAGGAACTGGACTCAAAAGATCATTTATAAACATTCTAGATTTTATCATAATATTTTTCAACAATATGGGTATTTTTGTAAATAGATTCCAAGTCATGAAGCCAAATCTAAAGGATCCAAAAAATATATATATATTAAAGGTAAAGTGAACTCCAATCCATTTCCCAATTTTATATTATGGTTGAGATTGTTAGATAACTGAGAGGGGGGGTGGAATTAGTTAATTCCAGTTATCCTATAGTCCCAAATCTCCCAAATGTATATATTCAAAATTTTCAATCAAATAATCAACTTGGTAAGCTATCAACAATATGTTTCTCTTCATCTACAGATTGACAGTAAATTCAATACTATATTTATCGATCTGACTAGTTATGAAATGTGTAAAGTAAAATAACAATTCAACACATCAAATACACATAACACAGATTTTTAATGTGGACACCCTCTTAAGGGAAAAACCACCTGGGACTGGTAACCCAAAATAATTCACTCTTCTGAAGTGAGCTCGGTTAGGAACCAACCCTGTCAAAGGTTACAAAGCACATTGTAAGGTGTCACCTGGTTAGAGGATTTATCACTAACAATTCTCCCTTGACTAGCATTCACTACGAGGCAAATAAGAAAACAATCAACATTCATTGAATGTCATATTGAAATACAAAAAGACTATTAAGGCCCACTCGGTTAAGGGATTTTGTTGTAACAATGGTTAAACTGATACAATAATTATTCAATTCAAATACAACTAAGATTTGTAGTTTTGCAGATCTATGCTAAGCTCAAAATACCTCCTCTAATCAATAATCAATTCAACCCTTCATATCCTCCAACTTATTCCACTCGGTGAATAATTCTCTGATGCTTGATAATGTCTGCAGTTCAACTCGGTTTTGTCTTCAACCAGCTTGATCAGGAGTACATGAAAATAGTCCTTTTAGGGTAAAAGTACAAACATGTGTCACACTTTTATAAAGGAAAAGGATGACAACATGCAAATTTTTCAACTTTAACAACATCAAAGTGGCATTTGTGTTTAGAATTTGAAGATGATGTAAACTAATGAAATGTGTAAAATTTGATGAAGTTTATGCTTATAATTATTTTTAAAAATTTGAACAAAAATTGAGATAGTTTTTTAATTTTTGAAGTCTATTATTTTATTGTTGAAATATGCTGAAAATCTAGGGTCTAGTTCACACCAAAAAATTAATTTGCAAATAATCATTTTTTCCTCTGATTTTATAATATGTTTTAGATGACATGTATAGATAGTGCATAAAAAAAGAAAAAATAGATTTCGGTATATATTTTATCTGTTATAACTATCCAAAGTCGGTGTTATCCGAAACTAACAGTTTTCTATTCACACCAAATTTTCCCTATCAAATCTACATCATTTAAAAAAAAAACATATATTCTTGAAGAGGACTCTTTCCTCTAGTGTTAAATATAAAGTTTATAAAGTTTAAATTTTTCTGACATGATTTGTTATTTTCAATTTTTTTTGAACAAGCGTGTTCTTAAATGTTAAAACACCTACTTGAAGTATTTTCAACTTATAATATATTATATGAAATCAAAACATAATAAAAATTACATGACCATAATCTTGACTCTGAGCTCTAAAAAATGGTATTTTTAGATTTTACAGAAAGGTTAATTTTGACAGAGAATTCAGATCCAGAAGTGAGAACTTCTGAGAGTCACCTCTTTTTGCTTATTTGGCTACCACATAGGATTCCACATCGGTTCGACCGAACTTCTTCTGGCCAGAATAGGTTCGGGTGAAGCTGGTTCAGCTGGACCTATGGGCGACCAAACACTGTCTTGTGCATGACCAAGCCCCTTAAATCCGAATTTAAAAAATCTAGCTGGCTTTTTTTAAAAAATTGATCTTTTATAGATTTTTAATACTTTGTTTGAAATTTATTAATTATTTTAATTTTATTTGCAAGAGTTAAGTGATTTTTATCTTGAGTTCTATTTTATATTTGGGTATTGCATGTCAAATTTTGATTTAGTGTTTTCAAGTTAAGTTATTCTTTTCTATTTTCCACATGGCAGCTTACCTGTTTATGGTGTTGCATGCATTGAAACCCTTATTCGATTTTCTTTATTAAAAGGATTTTGGCTAGTATTGGATATGTACAAGTTTATAGATTTTAGCTCTGAGATTGTATTGGAGAATTGTGAAAGCTTTGAGAAATTTCAGGTTTGTTGGATTGTTCTTTGCACGGTTTCTATCGTGTGGTGGTTTAAGGTAGGGTTTGAAAACCTTTTTTGCAATTATTCTTTGGAAAATATTGTCTTCATTGTGTCTTCTAGATAGGTTGATGATTTTGGAGTGATTATATTTTTTTTCATTGTCCTTGAGAAAATTTGCAAGATTAGATTGTTGTGATTTTTTGAATGATAAATATGTATATATTTTGGTTGCTTATGAGTGTAAGATTTTATAGAAACGTGTGAGTTTTTCCAGTTAGGGTATTCTATCAATCTGATTATTTGAACCCTTTCTTACTTTCTATCTTTACATGCCTTCAAGAAATCCAATTTGTTTAGCTTTGCATGCTTTTAAGTCCATTTTTTTCCCACCAAAAGACTTGAAGTCCATTTTTTTATTGGAATATTAAATATAAGAATATTTTTAATTATTAAGTATTAATATTTTTTTAATATTTAATTTTCATGCATAATTATTAATATTTCAGTGTTTTCAAGTTAAGTGATTTTTTTATATTTTTCAATCTGAACAGTTTTTGCAATGGGGAATAAAAGGAATAGAGAAAAAAAATATGATCGAATAAGGGATGACAAAAAGAAATGTCATACAAAACATAATCAAGATCAACCTGTTGAAGTTCAGGAAGAACCTATTGATATTCAAGAAGATGCAATTCAAGCAGGGGAACAGATTGATAGTTCTAGAGGTGGAAATATATCTTTTGGCATGGGCAATTTGATGGAGATGAGTGAGGATTCACTTTTCAATCAAATTTCATCTGAACAAATTTGATCTAAAAGTACAATTAAAATGCATTGCAAACAACTTTGGGATGAATATTTTAAAAATAAAAGTATGGTTGGAAAAGCTCAGTTATTTGTTAGGTTATTCAGGAAAAAAGAAATGACTCCTTTTTTGGAGTTGTTGGGTGTTGATAACAAGAAAAACTCAAGAGACAATGTAAATCAAACAATAGTTGAAAATTTGCAAGATGCATTGAACGACATTAATAAGTCAAGTTGAGGAGCTGATTTCAGTGTTGCACGTACAACATTGATGACTACTTTATCTAGTAGGAGGTTGACACAAAGAAAAAAAGTACATGCAATTTCTGATTTACTGAATGTATAGAGAAGAACTATTCAAAGATATATCAAGAAGAGAAATATGTTAGATGAAAACATTGAAAAGAATTGGGTAAATATTTGTAGGCTTCCTTGAAAAGACATAATTTTTTAATATGCAAAAAAATTGGTCATTGAGTATTGGACTACTCACTCTCATGTTTCTTCTAATAGAAGGGATACAATACAGATGAAAGATGAAGAGACTGGTATGAAAATTGCACATCCAAAACATTTTATAGATACAACACAAAGTGAATTATTTGAAGCAATCAAGAAAGAATTTTTAGGTGTGAAAATATGTCAAAGAATATTTGAGAGGTTGCACCCTTTCTTTGTACGCATAAATAAGGTTCGTGAAACTTGTTGTCGAAATCATGTTGAGTTTCATCTATACTTGCAATCATATAAAAAAGTTATGGCAGTTCTTGATTCAAATATGGTCATCCCTAGAAGTACGACATAATTTGTGAAGTCTATTTTATGTGATAAATTAGAAGATTCGGATGAGTTCAAAGTACAATGTATAAAGAATGCATGCAGTGATTGTGGAGATTTGCATAAATTTCCATTGCAAATTGAGAATATTAATGTTTCAACACCAGTTTTGTGGAAAAGATTTGAATATGAGACATATCAAACAAAGAGCGGAGATGAATAAAAAAAAATTGTTTTGAAGGAGGGTGAATTGCCCTACCTTGAGTTTATGACCAGATTTTGTACTCTAATTTATCCACATATCCAACATTGTCATGGTGCACGATGGCAAGCTAAAAAAATTTGTGATTCCAAAGATTTTTTTCCACTTGGTTGCATTCTTTCAATTGTAGATTTCTCTGAGAACTATACATTTTCCCCTCAAACAGAGTTTCAAGCTCAATATTATCATTCTGAGCAGGATACAATATTTGTGCAGGTGACCTATAAACATGCACAATATGATTCGGATGAGGTAGAAAGTACCAATCCAAATGAACACATTATCATCAAGGAGGTTCATTTCTATATCAGTGATGATAAGGTTCATGATAGGAGCTATGTGGCTCATTGTTTTGCAATGTATTTTGAAGATATTGTGAATCGCGGGATAAAGGCTTCACAACAATGGATTTGGTCTGATGGTTGTGTAGGTAAGTGTATAGATACTTCAATTCATTTTCATTATCATTTAATTAATTGTTAAATTATTAAAGCATGACATGTATATATGCATGTACAACTTAATTTTGTAGGATAATTTAAATCTACAAAATCTTTTAACTGGCTAGCCATGCAACATGCTAGATGCAATGTTAAGTTTCTATGGAACTTCTTTGAAAGTGGACATGGAAAAGGAGAGCACGATGGAGCAGGAGTGTGTGTGAAGCGTGCACTTCACCAACATGAATTTGTAGGTACAAATGGTGTTCAGTAGTTTACATATATATATATATATATATATATATATATATATATATATATATATATATATATATATATATATATATATATATATATATATATATATATATATATATATATATATATATATATATATATATATATATATTTCAAATAATATAATTTTAGCTCCGATCCATTTTCTTTAAACTTATAATTTAGAAATGTACAGGTAACATGATAGAGAATTCAAAGAAAATTGTTGAATGGTGTCAAAGTCATATTAGACCTCTTATTAATTCTTAAGGGTCCTATTAGGTATTAAATAGTCATATTAGATGTTAATGGTCTTATTAGGTCTTATTAATCATGTTAGGCGTTAATAAAAAATATTAGGTCTTATTAAACTAATGTTAGGTCTTAAGGGGTCCTATTATGTGTTATTAATCATGTTAGGTCTTAATTGGTCATATTAGTCACATGTTAAGTCAAGTAATTGGTCAATTAATAGGTCCTAATTGGTCAAATATTAGTCACTAGTTAGGTCTTAATTGGTCCTATTAGGTCTTAATAGGTCATATTGGACCTAATTAGTCTTAATAGGTCCTATTAGTTCTTAAGGATCCTATTAGGTCTTATTAGTAGGTATTAGGTCTTATTACTCATGCTAGGTCTTAAGGGGTCCTATTATGTCTTATTAATCATGTTAGGTCTTAATTGATCATATTAGTTGCATGTTAAGTAAGTAATTAGTCTTAATCGGTCAATTAATAGGTCCTAATTAGTCATATGTTAGGTCTTAATTCCTATTAGGTCTTATTAGGTCATATTAATCAATTTAAGGGTCTTATTAGGTCTTATTAATCATGTTAGGTCTTAATAGGAAATATTAGGTATTATTATTCATGTTAGCTCTTAAGGGGTCCTATTACATCTTGTTAATCATGTTAGGTCTTAATTGGTCATAGAGGGAGAGAAAGTTCATGTTGGTTTCTAGTATTTTGGTTTATGTTAGTTTCTAGTGTTAGAGTTTAATAGGAAATATTAATCATGTTAATGGTCCTATTAGATGTTAAGGGTCTTATTAGGTCTTATTAATCATGTTAGGTCTTAATAGGAAATATTAGGTCTTATTATTCATGTTATCTCTTAAGGGTCCTATTACATCTTGTTAATAATATTAGGTCGTAATTGGTCCTTGAGAGAGAGAAAGTTCATGTTGCTTTCTAATATTTTGGTTTATGTTGGTTTCTAGTGTTAGAGTTTAATAGAAAATATTAATCATGTTAAGGGTCCTATTAGATGTTAAGGGTCTTATTAGGTTTTAGTAATCATGTTAGGTCTTAATTGATCATATTAGTCACATGTTAAGTCTTAATTAGTCTTAATCGGTTAATTAATAGGTCCTAATTGGTCAAGTATTAGTCACATGTCAGGTCTTAATTCCTACTAGGTCTTAATAGGTCCTATTTGTTCTTAAGGGTCATATTAGGTCTTATTAATAAGTATTAGGCCTTATTAGGTCGTCTTAATCAATTTAAGGGTCTTATTAGGTCTTATTAATTATGTTAGGTCTTAATAGGAAATATTAGGTCTTATTACTCATGTTATCTCTTAAGGGGTCCTATTACGTCTTGCTAATTTCATGTTAGGTCTTAATTGGTCAGAGAGAGAGAAAGTGCATGTTGGTTTCTACTGTTAGAGTTTATGTTGCTTCATGTTCTAGTTTCATGTTGGTTTAATGTTAAGGTTCATGTAAGTTTCATATTAAGGTTTATTTTTAAGTAGGTTAAGGGATCTTATTTTAAATTAGGTTTATGGTTAAAGTTCATGTTTTTTTAATGTTAAAGTTTATGTCGGTTCATGTTTTAATATCATGTTTCTAATAATTTATATAAGTTTTCCTAATGTTTTCTAACATTTTTGTAATATTTTCAAACATATCTAACAAAAATAAATTAATTAACTAACTAACACATTTTATTAACTGAAAAAAATATTCCATTAATTAAATAACTAAATCTACATAACATCATATTATTTAATTTCAACAATTAAAAATAATAAAATTACATGACCAAAAACAATTATTAAATTAACATTTTTATTCAAATTATAATTATTTAATATTAAATACACAAAAATAACTTAAAAACATCAAAAAATGTTAAAATAAAAAATAAAAAAAGGGCCTACCTGTTTCGGCCAAAAACCTCCTTAAGCTTTCCTCCAAATCTGCAAGCCACTCAGATCAAATGAGCCTCCCAATTTAATTTTTTGGTTTATATAAACTTTGGGGATTTCGGCTGGAACCCTTTTGGCCAGAACCCATCTGGCCGAAACGGTTTTGACCGGAACCCTCCCACCACATAGACACCACATGGCACCTATTGGGCGCCACATAGTTCTAGTTGGAACCATAAAATATGTCCTCTAGTGCGACACAACTTTGTGCTTTTACCCTTCACATGAATTCTCCTGCAGTATCAATAATTCCAAACTCAATAATGAATCTCATATCTTTTTAAATAGAAAACTTAAACCATTTTCTTTTCATCTGTTAGATTTTTCTTCTTAATATTCATCATTCATCTTACCTCTTTAACCTTCCTGAAAGTTGTGTCTGTAACACACTTCATTCTTCTTCACCCGATCAATCTTGAATTTTGTCAGTCGTTTGTTCATATTAACAAACTTTATCTTCTACCTCAAAATCATAAGTAATTGTTCAACTCATCAATTCAATCGACTGTTATAAAATTTATTTGTTTCTTTCACTCAATCAATACCATAATGTGTCAGTGAATACGTACTTAGTTAATAATATACTCGGTATACACTACACTAGCTCGGTGTATCCAAAAATCTTCAATTACTGACCACATAAACGTGTTCAGTTCTGATCTTCAATACATAACAAAATCATGTAATGCAATCAAGTCAATAACATGATGCCATAGACTCATCAATAAGTTACCCAATGTATATCATAGCCATATATTTTATATCCATCTCATCTTCATGTAGATATCTCATTCCTTTACCATTTTTCTTCTTTAGATATTTGTAACCATCATCATAAGTATAGTCAAAACTAGTTGACATCAATGACAATAAATTGACTAATTTGATTTCCTTACATATCACTTTAGTAGCTCAGTGACCTTCAATCACTGTCTTTTACTTATCCATTCAGTCCATCAAGATATTCAATTAATTTTAGGTTATCAATCATTCCCTTTGGCATTGATGGAAACACAATTTGAAATATGTCATAGAATACCAAACATCTATTCTACAAATCTATAAGTAAATGTTGTAGCTCGGTAAGCTCTCCCTAGCTTGTTCATTTAATATGTTTAATCACTACTCAACATTCCATGCAAACTCTCCCTGTGGATTTGATCTTCTTCTTCTTCTTACTGTGATTCTTCTCTCCCTTATAATATTTCATTGGTTTCTCTCTCCCTGTTGCTTCTCTCCCTTTGGATAAATATTTCATTGATTCTTTCTCTCCCTTTGACAACAATTCCAAAAACAATAAAAAACTCTACATTAGCCAAAATATTATCTCTAGTGTTTGGTTCAGATTAAGTACCTTTATGTACTGATATGCAGTCTCATTTGTTCTAGCTTTCACAACCTTAGGAAACCTAAAGTGTGAACAATATGCAGCAACATCATTTGATATTCTGATAAAGTATAGGTTGATGTAATCTCCTGATCACCTTAGTGACGGATATACAAGAGATGGACCCCTAGTCTAGTCCTCAAGTACTCAAATGTATCCTTAGGTAAGGGTTTGGTAAATATATCTGCAAGTTATTCTTTTGATTTCACAAACTCCAGTTTCACTTTCTTTTCTTGTACTTGTTCCCTCAAGTAGTGATACTTTATGGATATGTGCTTTGTCTCTGCATGCATCATTGGATTCTTAGAAATATTTATAGCACTTGTTTTGTCACAATATATTATCACTAGATTAGTGATCTCTTCATTCATCCCTTTGAAAAGTTTTTTTATCCATGCAACGTTTGAACAATTAGCAGCTGCAGCAACACACTTTGCTTCGGTAATGGACTGAGAAATGCATCCTTGTTTCTTACTTATCCAAGTAACTAATCTTTCTCCCAAAAAGAAATCTGCACCAGTAGTGCTCTTTCGGTCATCAATGTTTCCAGCCCAATCTGCATCGGTGTAAACTTGTAGTTCAAAAGTGCCCTCTTTCTTGTACCATAAACCATAGTTCTTTGTGTTTTTCAAGTATCTCATAATCCTATTAACAATAATCATATGTAATTCTTTAGTATTATCAAAACATATTGCTACAATCCCAACTGCATGTGCAATATCTGGTCTACTATGCCACAACATACATCAGTTTACCAATCATTGATATGTATAGTGTCTGATTTATCTCAGTTGACTTATCATCCTTTGTTAATTTGCATCATGTGACCATCGGTGTACCAACCGGTTTTAAATCTTCTATTCCAAAGGTCTTCAACACTTCTTTGATGTACTTTGATTGTGTAATGAATATACCTTCCCTTTTTTGTAGAATTTACAAACCAAGAAAGAATTTAATCTCTCCAAACATTGATATTTCAAATTCTTTTCTCATTTCATTAAAAAATGATTTGCATAGATTATCATGTCTTTGAAATATGATATCATCAACAAAAAATTCAGCAATAAGAATCTTTTCATCAGTTTCACCTTTCAAATATAAATTATTGTTGTCACTTGTTCTAACAAATCTAATACTAATAAGATATGAATGCAATCTTTCATACCATGCTCTTGGTGCTTGTTTCAGTCCATATAGTCCTTTGTGCAACTTACATACCATGTTTTTTTTATTTGGATCAAGAAAACCTTCAGGTTGTTCAATGTATACCTCGTCCTCAAGTATTCCATTCAAAAATATAGATTTGACATCCATTTGATATACTTTGAACCCTTTGTAGGAAACATATGCAAGCAATATTCTAACTCCTTCAAGTCTTGCAACTAGTGAAAAAGTCTCACCATAATCAATACCTTCTTCTTATGCATACCCTTTGCATACAAGTCTTTCCTTATTCCTATTAACTTCACCATTTTCATTCAACTTGTTTCTGAATTTTAATTTGGTTCCAATTATATTCTTATCATTTGGTCTCGGTACCAATGTCCATGTTTTGTTCTTCAGTATTTTCTCAATTTCCTCATTCATTTCTTTAATCCATTCATCATTCTCAAGTACATCCCTAACATTTTTAGGTTCAAATTCACAAACTAAAAATGTGGTGTTTCTCAACTTACTTCGTGTCATCATGCCATCTTGCTTGTCACCAATAATCTGATTCTGTGGATGGTGTCTCCTCACAAATTTTGCTAACACTTGCTCTCTTCTTTGTTCATCATTCAGTGTATGATCAAGATCTTCCTCAGTAATTATTTCCTGATTCTTGGTCTCTATAGGTTGATGCTCGGTATCATTATCATATTGCTCAATAATTTCAGCTTCTTGTTTGTGTAGAATGTTAGGTTTATCAATGTATGTGAATCTACCATAGTCTTCTGGTTCATTTTTCCTTTCTTCATCATTTTTCTCAGCAAACTCATCAATCCTCACATTTTCACCTTCAATCATTTTTTTAGAAACCTTATTCAAATATTTGTAAGCTTTTCTTTTAGTAGAATATCCTAAGAATATTCCTTCATCACCTTTTGAATTAAATTACCCAATTATATCATCTTTTAGAATGTAACATCTACTTCCAAATATTCTGAAATAACTTACATTCGGTGTGTACCCATACCATAGCTCATAGGGTGTCTTGTTTGAATCTTTCTTCAGTTGTACTCGGTTCAATATGTATACAAGAGTACTAACAGCTTCTCTCCTGTATATTTGTGCAACATAATTTTTAATCATCAATATTCTAGCACAATCAACTATGGATCTATTCCTCCTTTCACCAATTCCATTATGATGTGGTGTTCTCAGTGCAGAAACCTATCTTTTAATTCCATGCATATTACAAAAGTTAGTGAACTCATCAAAAATAAACTCACCACCTTTATCTGATCTCAAGCATTTTAACTATTTTCTACTTTCTTTATCCACTTTAGCTTTATACCATTTAAACATCTTGAAAGCTTCATATTTTTCTTTCAAAAACATAAAAGTCATCATCCTAGAGTAGTCATCAACAAATAAAATAAAATAAAATATCTATCACCATAATAACTTTAAGTTCTCATAGGACCACACAAGTCGGTATGAACCAACTTCAAAATAGCTTTAGGTGAATAGTTCTTGCTCTTGAAACTATATTTTGACATTTTTCCCATTTGACATTGTATACACATGAAATGGTCAGGTTTAGATAAGTTGGGTAAGCCTCTAACTTTTCTTTTCTTACTGATTTTAACCATGTTGTCAAAATTCACATGACATAACCTTTTGTGCCATAACCAAACATCTTCAGTTCTAGCCAATAAACAAGAAGTTTCAACATTATCAAGATAAAATAGATTACCTTTTGATTGTTCACCGATACCGACCAACTTTCCAGTCTCATCATAGATTTTCACCTTTGTATTTTCAAATACAACTTGGTGACCTGAGTTATTCAGCTATGCTACCCTCATTAAATTATAGTTAAGTCCCTTCACCCAATATGCATTCTCACATCTAATCTTATTGTTCAACAAGATAGATCATTTTCCTTTTACTAGACAAGGTATATCATTTCCCATTTTAACAGATCCACCATTATAATGTTCAAGGTATTCAAATTTATCTTCACCACCAATCATATGATGTGTACAACCATTATCAATAATCCATGTATCATTCTTGCTAACTTTAGAAATAAGTGTTCTTTCAACATACCTTTCTTCTTCGTCTGAATCTTTTTTCAAAGCTACGAATACCACCTCAATGTCTTCATGAGTGTCGGTGTCGGTGTCATCATCATTATCTTCGACAAGGTAACATGCTTTCTTGACTTTATCTTTTTAGTCTCAGTTTCTTCTTCTGTCAAACTATTGGTTGCCTCTATGATCTTGGTTATCTCTTCTGTTGAACATTCTTTCACCGAATCATTCATTGTCTTTGTCATCTTCTTTCTAGTTAGGACATCTTGTTAGAAAGTAAAGTCCACCAAGATAACTAAGAGGGGGGGGGGGGGGGGTGAATCAGTTATCAGATAATTATAACTTTTATCATCTTCAACAACATTAAACCATATAAGCAATATAATTACAAACCATAGAAAGATATTCATACACAATAACACAATAACACAAGATATGTTGACTAGGGAACCTCTTGATCAAAGAGTAAACCCCGGTGGGAATGATGCCCACAAAAGATGCACTAATATGAATATTTCTTTTGAGAGGATGGACTCTGTTAGGAGTCTTATGAAATACATTTAGTACATATGAATCCCTATTAGGATATTTTGAATCCCTGTTAAAAGATTCTAACCTAGTTAAGAGTTATGGAAGATGGAAGGACCCACTGCCCAAACAGCTTCAGGGTAAGATCACTAAACACACTGTCCAAATAATCTTTTCATTACTCAATAGAATAATATGTTACCTCTTCTCTGACTGTGCCAAACCACACTCACTGTTACATCAGATCTCAATTCCAGATCTCTGTACTTTGCATGTCTTCCTTCACAAATTCACTTTCATACTTAGCTCTTTTCTTCACTTCATGCATACCTCATCACACATTATCACTACAACTACATTACAACAAGGAAATACATTCCTTCCTTTATACCACACTCAAATAACTACAAATGAGTCGGCATACAATTACAAAATAAAAGTTTCCACAGGCTACACCAAAATTACATAAAACTATCGGCTTCCAAATATAGTAAATCTTCACTCGTGTGACCTTGAAGTTTATGTTGTCATCCACGTCACTATCAATGTGTCTCCAAATTTCCTTTAACTACCCAAAACCAGATTCCATCTCGATTAGGAGATATCATCTGATTTCCACAAACCACTACTCAGGAACACTGCTTGAACACTGCTTCCACCAAAATGATCATAACTTCCATGAATCAATGAATTACTATATGCACTCTTAACCATAGACATATGACATATCAAAGAGTATATCCTGAACATCTCATAGCTCCAACTACAATAACCCACGTGTGCTAATCCAAACTCTGTCTGCTTCTCTACAAGTCTTTGATAAATCACTGTGTTGACATCAATGACAATCATAGTCATGAATGCAACAACAATTGCTATAGAATGGCTACCAAACATTTATCATTCATTCCTAACAATCTCCCCCATTGGCATTGATGGAAACATAGATGAAAAACATCCAATGTTCCAAAAATCCAATACTGCAACACTGCTTCTTCAAATCCTCTTCATCAATCAAATCTTGCTTCGTTATCCTATTCAGTTCTCTTCAACAGATGTCTCATATTGTTTTTCATGCATAGTTCTCCCCCATTGACATCAATGACAAAAATTTCATCACTAATTCAACAACTCAATGTCAAAAGACACTTTTCAGAAAATACATTTACCAGAGTCCTCATGACTCAGCTCAGATACACATACTCCCCCATAGAGGAAGTACCAACATCCAGTCTAGAAGAAAGATAAGGCTCATATACCACTGGATGGATGCAACTAACTACATCACTTCTCAAAAGTAGGTTGGGGCATAACCCCAAGCATATCTCTCAGATACTCAAATGTATCCTTAGGCAAAGGCTTTGTGAATATATCAACTATCTGCTCCTTTGTACTTATGTACTCAAGTCTGACTTCTTTTTCAACAACTTTCTCTCGTACAACATGATATGTAATCTCTATATGCTTTGTCTTAGAATGTAATATAGGATTCTTAGACATACTAACTATACTGGTGTTATCACAATGTATAACAACAGGTTCAACAAATTTTATTCCAATATCCTTCAGCATTTGCTTCATCCAAATTATCTAGTTACAACTGTTTGCTGCTGCTACATATTCTACTTATGTTGTGCTTTGTGAGATACAATTATGCTTCTTACTTAGCCAAGAAACTAATCTTCCTCCAAAAAAAATGCTCCACCACTGGTGCTTTTCTTATCATCAACACTACCTCCCCAATCAGCATCTTTAGATGCACATAGGGTAAAATCATTAGATTTTTCATACCATAATCCATAGTCCATTGTGCCTCTTAAATATCTCAGTATCCTCTTTACTACTGCAAAATGTGATTCTCTAGGTTCAACTTGAAATCTTACTACAATTCCAACTGAATGTGCTATATCAAGTCTTGTATGAGTCAAATACTGCAATCCTCCAATCATAGATCTATATTTCTTCTATTCTACTGCAGGAGTCTCATCTGTGCTAGATAACTTATGTCTGGTCACCATAGGTGTTCCAACTGGTTCACAATCCTCCATTCCAAATATTTTCAACAAGTCATTCAAGTACTTTCTCTGACTTACAAAGATACCATCATTGTTTTGTGTTATCTGTAATCCCAAAAAGTATTTCATTTCACCAATCATACTCATTTCAAATTTAGTCTTCATTTCATCAGCAAATTTGTCACTAGCTTCATCTTCTCCTCCAAAGATAATGTCATCAACAAAAATAACTATAACTAAAAAACCATTTTCAATTTCTTTTGTGTATAGATTGCTATCAGCAGTACCTTTTATAAGTCTCAACTTTAACAAATACTTATCCAGTCTTGCATACCAAGTTCTAGGTGCTTGTTTAAGTCCATATAAAGCTTTCTTTAATTTACATACCATGTCTCCTTCTTGAGTTAAAGGAAAACCTTCAGGTTGCTCAATGTAGACTTCTTCCAATTCTTTGTTCAAAAATGCTGACTTCACATCCATCTGATACACTTTGAATTTCTTGTAAGCTGCATATGCCAAAAACATTCTTACTGCTTCAATTCTTGCAACAAGTGCAAAGGTTTCTTCATAGTCAATTCCTTCTTGTTGTGAGTAACCCTTACATACCAATCTTTCTTTTTTTATTACTACTTCTTCTTGTTCATTCATCTTGTTTCTGAATACCCATTTAGTTCCAATAACATTCTTGTCTTTAGGTCTAGGGACCAATTCCCATGTCTTGTTCTTTTCAATTTGATCTAGTTCTTCTTTCATAGCATTAGTCCAATTTTCATCTTCACAAGCTTCATTAGTAGTCTTAGGTTCAATTTGAGAAATCAAACATAATTGTTCTTGTGCCTTATTCCAAGTCAAAACTCCTCTTTTGATGCTCCCAATAATCTATTCAAAAGGATGATTCTTTAACAAACTCTTGCTAGGTGTCACTGTCTCAAATCTCTCTTCAGATGTAGGTTCTTCAATAACTTAACTATGGCTTTCATTCAACAAATCACTATTAGTTTCATAAAACAATTCAGTAGTTCCAGTGTTAGGTTTAGGATGATCTTCTTCATCAGATTCATAATCAAGCATTCTTTCCTGAATTTTGAACTTTTCATCAACTTTAACATTTGCGCTTTCAACAATAGTCTTAGTTCTTTTATTGAAACATCTATATGCTTTGATTTTCAAAGAATATCCAAGAAATATACCTTCATCACTTCTAGGATCAAACTTTCCAATATCATCATCTCTCTTTATATAACATTTGCTTCCAAAATTTCTAAAATACTTAACTGAGGGTGAATGTCCAAACCATAATTCATAAGGTGTCTTGTCTGTGTCTGCTCTAATTTGTACTTTGTTCATTGTACATACTGCTGTGTTCACTACTTCTCTCTAGAATATCTTTGCCAAATTATTTTCAAACAACATAGCTCATGCTGCTTCAGTCACTGATCTATTCCTTCTTTCTGCAATTTCATTTTGTTCAGGTGTTTTAGGGGTTGAATACTATCTTTTAATGCCATTTTCTTCACAAAAGTTGTTAAACTCTCTAGAAGTAAATTCTCCACCTCTATCAAATCTTAAACATTTAATCTTCATTCCAGATTCATTCTCAACTTTATTCTTAACAATTTTAAACTTATCAAATGCTTCATATTTTTTTTTAAGAAATGCAATCCACATCATTCTTGTAAAATCATCAACAAGAATCATAAAATACCTTTCTCCATAGAATCCTCTAGTCCTAGTAGGACCGCTCAAATCTGTATGAACAATTTCCAGCTTCTCTATAGATGTAAACTTCTTACTAGGAAAAGAACTTCTCTTCTATTTAGCCATTACACATTCTTTGAAAATCATGTTAGTAGGCTTCATAATTCTAGGTAAATATCTTACTACAAGTGTAGTACTTACTTTCACAATGTTATAAAAGTTTATATGACAAAACCTTCTATGCCATAACCAACTGTCATCTCAGTAGGATTCAACTGAAATACATTACCTTTGGTTCTAGATCCAATTCCAATCAGATTTCCATCTTTATCCTTTATCACCCAAGTTTTCTCAGTAAACCAAACTTGATATCCCTTATCAACTAGCTGTCCAACACTCAAAAGATTATGTTTCAATCCATCCACAAAATAAACATCATCAGTATTAGTCTTTCCATCAAGAGTAATAGATCCTATACATTTAATCAAACAAGGTGCATTGTTTCCAACTCTATCAACTCCACCATCATATTCATTCAACTTTATGAACTTTTTCATGTCTCCAGTCATATGATGTAAACAACCACTATCTATAATCTAATCAGCTTTCTTTTCAACTTGAAAAACTAAGGCTTTTTCTTCCTTAACATCAGTTTCAAGATTTTCTTCTTTAATTGCTACAAATCCTATTTCATCATTATTTTCAGTATCACTTTCACTGAAGGTTCTTTCTATACTAGCTTCAAGATCTTCATCATTAGCATAATAAGATTCCTTAGATCTTCTAGGTTTGAAATTGCTTCTGTACTTTTAAACTCTCTTAGGACATTTAGATGCAAAATGACCATATTCTTGACAAGTCCAACATTTAAAAAATTTCTTACCGTCTGGTTCTCTTTACACAAGCAAGGCAATACCTTCTTCAATCTTCTTATCTTCTTCATTTCTAGATCTATTGCTGCTAGCATAATCTCTACTCACACTGATGCTTCTTGACAAAGTGGGGTGAACACTAAGAGCACTGAATGTTGTCTCCATTCTAGGTAAGTCTCCTGATAATCTAAGGTTCATTTCTGCTACTTCCAATCTTCCAAGAACAGTCTCTCTTGTAAAGTTTGTTGTACAAGGTATCACTTGTTCAATCATCTGTGTTGTCTGCTTAAATACAGGATTCAATGTCCTCAAAATTTTCCATATCACTTCATTCTTTGTCTTTGTTCCTCCATAAGATTTTATACCTGAAATGATCTCTGACATTCTACCAATATAACTTCTAATAGATTCATCTTCCAACATTCTTATATCTTCAAATGCACTTATCCAATTATGTAATCTAACTCTTTTTGCATGTTCATCACCTTCAAAAGTAGAGTGTAAAGCATTCCAAATTTCATGAGATTTTTTTAAATATTTTACCTAACTATACTCATTCTCCAGTAGTGCTGTCAAAAGTGCTTCTCTTGCAAGTATGTTACACATGAATAGATCTCTCTCTTTTCCATAGTACATGTTTCAAGATTGTCCTCTTCAATGATAGTCTTATTATTCTTTGTAATCAACCAATAACCTAGTCCTAAACATAATAGGTGTGTCTTCATCTTTTCTTTCCAGATGTCAAAATTTACTCCATCAAACTTAGGGCTTTCTTTCCTGAAATTTGCCATGGATCTCCTTAAGCTGTTAAACTTCTTTTTCAAGGAACTGTCGCTCTGATACCAATTGTTAGAAAGTAAAGTCCACCAAGATAACTGAGAGGGAGGGAGTGAATCAATTATCAGATAATTATAACTTTTATCATCTTCAACAACATTAAACCATATAAGAAATATAATTACCAACCATAGAAAGATATTCATACACAATAACACAATAACACAAGATATGTTGACTAGGGAACCTCTTGATCAAAGAGTAAACCCCGGTGGGAATGATGCCCACAAAAGATGCACTAATATGAATATTCCTTGTGAGAGCATGGACTCTGTTATGAGTCTTATGAAATACATTCAGTACATATGAATCCCTATTAGGAGATTTTGAATCCCTGTTAAAAGATTCTAACCCACTTAAGAGTTATGGAAGATAGAAGGACCCACTGCCCAAACAGCTTCAGGGTAAGATCACTGAACACACTGTCCAAATAATCTTTGCATTACTCAACATAATAATATGTTACCTCTTCTCTGACTATGTCAAGCCACACTCACTGTTACATTAGATCTCAATTCTAGATCTTTGTACTTCGCATGTCTTCCTTCACAAATTCACTTTCATACTTAGCTCTTTTCTTCACTTCATGCATACCTCATCACACATTATCACTACAACTACATTAAAACAAGGAAATACATTCCTTCCTTTATACCACACTCAAATAATTACAAATGAGTTGGCATACAATTACAAAATAAAAGTTTCCACATGCTACACGAAAATTACATAAAACTGTCGGCTTCCAAATACAATAAATCTTCACTCGTATGACCTCAAAGTCTGTGCTATCATCCACATCACTATAAATGTGCCTCCAACTTTCCTTTAACTACGCAAAACCAAATTCCATCCTGATTAGGAGATATTATCCGATTTCCACAAACTGCCACTCAGGAACACTGCCTGAACACTACTTCCACCAAAATGATCATAACTTCCATGAATCAATGAATTACTGTCTGTGCTCTTAACCATAGACATATGACATATCAAAGAGTATATCCTCAATGTCACATAGCTACAACTACAATAACCCACGTGCGCTAATCCAAACTCTGTCTACTTCTCTGCAAGTCTTTGGTAAATCAGTGTGTTGAAATCAATGACAATCATAGTCATGAATGCAACAAAAACTGCTATAGAATGGCTGCCAAACATTTAGCATTCATTCCTAACACTTCTAGCTGCAATGTGACCAATTTCTTTACAGTTAAAAGATACCAAAGGTAGTTTCCCTTTGTATCTTTCTTTAGCTTTCTACAGTCTTCTAGCCATTAATGCTTCAAGTTCATCCAATTTATCCTCACCAGCATCACTATCACTCTCATTTCTTATCATGTGTTTACTACTTGATTTACCAATTTTCAAGGATGACATAAATGCAGACTCAACATTTGGAACAATACTATTATCATAGTTGTTCAACTCAAAAGTAGTCATTTTTTTAATTAGGATATCAAGTGTAAGAGTGCTACCTGGGGCTGATCTCATTTCATGGATTATAGAGATTCTAATAGAATAATAGGCAGCAAGGTTCTAAGAATTTTACTCACAACAGTGTCTTCATCATTAACATCTCCTGCTCCTCGGATAGCATTGAGAATCTCCTTAATTCGATTGATGTATATAAAAATTTTTCTCCTTTCATCTTCATGTCATCAAACTTTCCTCTAAGACTCTCGTCTCTTTCACTCAGCACATTCTCATCTCCTCCGTGAACTAGTGCAAGTTTATCCCACATTGCTTTAGCAGTAGTACATGTCTTGATATCTTCAAATTCAACATCTAATAATGAAGCATCAATCTCTATCATTGTGATATTATGTTCATGTCTATCTCTCAATTGATCAATAGTCAAAGGTCCAGTCGGTTGGATGTAATCATTGTTCAAGTAGTATATTGTAGATTCTCCAATTCTAGATATATGCAGTTTCATTCTACTTTTCCATGTTGAGAAGTTGTATTTGTTCAACTTTGGCACCTCTCTCTTATACATCTTGTGATCTTTAGTTTAAGTCTTTCAAACTTTCCTTCCAAGCAACCAATGCTCTGATACCAATTGTTAGATAACTGAGAGGGGGTAGGGGGAATCAGTTAGTTCTAGTTATCCTATAGTCCCAAATCTCCTAGATGTAGATATTCAAACTTTTCAATCAAATAATTAACTCGGTAAGCTATCAACAATATCTTTCTCTTCATCTACCGATTGACAGTAAATTCAAGAATGTATTTATTGATTTGACTAGTTATGAAATGTGTAAAGTAAAATAACAATTCAACACATCAAATACATATAACATAGATTTTTAACGTGAAAACCATGTTAAGGGAAAACCCACATGGGATCGGTAACCCAAAATAATTCACTCTTCTGAAATGAGCTCAGTTTGGAGCCAACCCTGTAAAAGGTTACAAAGCACACTATAAGGTGTGATGTGGTTAGAGGATTTATCACTAACAGTTCTCCCTTGACCAGTATTCACTATGGGGTCAACAAGAAAATAATCAACATTCATTGAATGAAATATTGAAATACAAAAAGACCTTTAAGTCCCACTCGGCTAAGAGATTTTGTTGTAACAATGGTTAAACTGATACAATAATGATCTGATTCAAATACAACTAAGATTTACGAATTTTCAGATCTATACTAAGCTCAAAATACCTCCTTTGATCAATAATTAATTCAATCCTTCATATCTTCCAGCTTATTCCACTCGGTGAATAATTCTCTGACGCTCAGTAATGTTTGTGGTTCAACTCGGTTCTGTCTTCAACCAGTTTGATCAATGGTGCATGAAAATAGTCCTTTCACGTTAATTCTCCTGTAGTATCAATAATCCCAGACTTAATAATGAATCTCATGTCTCTTTAAATAGACAACATAACATGTTTTCTTTTCATCCGTTAGATTTTACCTCTTAATCTTCATTGTTCATTTTGCCTCTTTAACCTTCCTTGATAGTTGTGTCTATAACACGTTTCATTCTTCTTCACCTGATCAATCTTGAATTTTGTCAGCCCTTAGATCATTATAACAAACTTTATCTTCTACCTTGAAATCATAAGCAATTTTCCAACTCATCAATTTAGTCGGTTCTTATAAACTTTATTTATTTCTTTCAATCGGTCAATACTAGAATGTATCGATGAATACCTACTCAGTTAATACTATACTCGATATACACTACACTAGCTCAGTGTATACATAAATCTTCAATTACCGACCACGCAAACTTGTTCAGTTTTGATCTTCAATACATAACAAAATCATGTAATGCAATCAAGTCAACAACATGATGCCATAGACACATCAATAAGATACCCAATGTATACCATAGTCATATCTTTCATATCCATCTAATCTTCATGTAGATATCTCATTCCTTTATCATTTTTCTTCTTTAGATGTTTGTAACCATCATGTTAAGTACAGTCAAAACTAGTTGACATCAATGACAATACATTGACTGATTTAATTGCCTTACATATCACTTTAGTAGCTCAGTGACCTTCAATCACTGTCTTTTACTTGTCCATTCATTCCACCAAGATATTCAATCAGTTGTAGGTTATCAATTACTTATCCTTTGAAGGAATATTCTATTGTATTCAGTCCCAAAAAAACATGGAGCTTTACCCTTTCCATAAGGATATTTAGAGCTCTTCAAATTCTCTAGAACCCCTTACCTTGGATGGGATCCTATCCTTTGAGACTTCATGTATACTTAAAGAAAATGATTTGGACTTATCGTTTACATATCCCTTGGAAACTAACTTTGTCAAGGAAATATTTTAGGAAGGGAGTGTGAAGAGCTTGGTAAGATTGTTGAATCCTGATGTAGAGTAATTAAATTATCATTAACTATTGTACAATATACATAAATTACATTGAATAAATAAAGGCAGAAGCATATATTATGCATATAATTTATGAAGCAATGGAGAAAACAATTTATATTTATCTTTAGATATCCTTACACAACACATAGCATGTGACATAGACTTCTTCGTAAGTGATGGAAAAAACTATAGGTGCAGATGAGTAATTAACAAAGAAATGTGAGTGTTATGGTGGAAATTAACAGTGACACTTCTTTGGATGTAAGAATTAGCATAAATTCAATTTCTTCACTAGATTTTTCACTCGTTTCCTTTTCCCAATGGAGTCCATGCATTTTATTGGCTTAATACAACATTAAGTTATGTGTCATTGTTAAGATCTGTGTTATACCAGTTATCCATTTGGTAATTTTGAAAATCCTCATCAGTTAATAGACTAAAATTCATTTAATAAAAATAAAATTTCATGGAAAATATTCAAGTAGTCCCCAATATTTTTTTTATTTCTATTTGATCCCAAATTGTAATAAATTCATAGAGGACCTTGTTGTAATTATCAAGTTTTTGTTAGTCTTCATAATACTCTTTATCAGTAAAGTGAGAACTAGATACTAAAGCAACCTTTTTCCTACACATATCGTCATCTTTGTTTACAATGTAATTAGAATTTTCAAGTTTCTTTGCATCCTTAGGTTCCTTTTATTTGAAATAAGTCACAACCAAATCAAGATGGTGTCGCATGGTGTGTTCACTTGGTCTTCTTTTGCTGTAGCGTGGTGCTTGGGTTTGTGACATGGGTTAATCACCTCATGTGGTCTATAATTCAAGTGGTTGTATTAGGTAGCAATAAGTCGATCTTTTGGTGGAACAACAACCAAAAGTTACTATCAAAGCCTAGCTCATGAGTTTGAACCCTACACTTGCACTAGGGAGATTGTTGCAAGGTGTGTTTCCTTAGTCATTATAGACCACTTTTACAATGATCATCCTATGAACATAAGTTCCCCAAGTAATCACGAACAAGGGTTGAGATCCCCACTCATTGCTTGAACTGAAGTGAAAATCACTACTATCTTCCTAAACACATGGCATCACCACACACCTTCAAACAAGCTTAAGCAAGTGACCACCAAGAATGCCCACCAAGATTGCATATGTCCTACATGGTCACACCCATTTCTGACGCAAGGGCAAGGTCAAGAGGAGGCAAACAATGACACACCCTAATGATCCAGCTTGCTCAACAACACACGGAAGCAAATAAAAATAGTGAGAGAGAGAATGTTAGATCAACAATATATTATTCATTCAATTTGATTCATACATGCCTGGCTGTACGGCCCTCCCGATTACAGCCAGATATTACAATGAATTACAGAAGTCCTCAAACATGCGAGGATCTGGCAACAATCTCTAATATTCTATCTTCTTACTTCTATCTAAAACTGACTGCCCCTAAACTACAACCAAACAACTACATTTATACAAGAGTCTACCGAACTGAGTCAGCCTTTAGATCCACAATCAACGAAAGGAACAGTCAGATCTGGGACCCCACGCTTCCCAATGATGGATACCAACATTAAATCTATGACCCATAATAAATGCACAAGTCGGCCTCAACAGAAACTAAAAGAAACTACTCAGTAAGCAAGGATGACCAAGCAATAGACAAGCATCGCCGAGTGCCAGTGAAACAACCGACCGCCCAGGAGATAACTGACCATACTCAGTAACCAAAGGAAACCGATCAAATACTAAACCAACTCGGTCAAAGAAGGAACTGAGAAACACAAACAAACTTCAGAATCTTTTTGGTGACACAGGATTGCCAAGGACCCGAGATGCTCCCGCATCAATTTTAAACACATGTATACGGCCCATTATTCTATGCATCTTCTTCATGTGCCTACATCAAGAGAGAGAATCCCCTAGAAAATATTTATGTATTTGGAAATCACCAGCTCCACAAGAAGCAAAGGACCAGCAGTAACCTTGTATTAGTGAAAATCCAAATAGACTGTGCAAGCAACCTGTGACCCCTATCATCGGTTGATTCATAAAGGCTTACATAGTCCACCTTCTTCATGTATCATGTTTGATATCAAAAGGCACACCTCGTTAGGAGTTTAGAAGTAACAACTACAACATCTAGATCTCTTTCTACTCCTCATGTTGATAGATCTCAAACTAGGATACCATCTTCTCAATTGAATAGATCATTATTTCATATGGATGTTGCTAGAAATCTTTTTTTCTACCTTTAATTATAGTAGTTTTCTTATTTTGGCTCAAAGACATGATATACCAGTAGCTGCACTTAATAGCTTATCAGACTTCACTTTTGAAATTTCCATTTCCCTAATAGAACACATTCAAGAATTTTAAAATGTCTGGAATATACATGGTGTTACAGAGAATGATTTTGTTGTTAGACTTCTAGCATAATCACTAAAGGGAAAAGCCTTGTAGTGGTACAAAAGATTTCCAAATAACTTAATTCATAACTAGGATGAGTTAGGTGAAGGACTTTGCAAACATTTTGAGGACAAAAGTGATCACCTGTCGCTTTTAGAGAAGCTTACTACGATTAAAAGAGCACCCCATGAATTCATGATGGACTTCAACTATAGATTCCAGAATAACTCTAACAAATAACTCTTTATACCTAAATAACAAACCAAAGTTCAACACACTTCTCAACTACAATCTTAGAAATCTTCAAATTTAGTACATAATAATAATAATAATAATTTGTTCCAACCATAATCTTGTGGGACACTCTATCTTATACTTCAAGTTACCTTAATAACATTTGGAAGGTTTGAGTTAAGATATTATGATCAATATATTATACATGACTTCAATTTCTTTATTATATTTGTTTGATGTAGTGAGTTGATACAAGTAAATGACCAACTTGCTAGACTCCAAAAACCTTATTTAAAATAAGAATTCAAACATTTGACAAACATATACAACATCTCATTTATTAACTAGAAAGATTAGTCCCAACATTAAGATATAATGTTTTGATTTCTAATAAATACAATATGTAGCCCCTCCACAACAACTTAAACTGTCCACCTATTATAGATTAAACACAGATCTTGAGATAACATTTAAAGAATCAGCCAACACTTTTCTTATATATAATTGTTTATTTTAAGGGACTCTCTCAGCAATAAAATCTTCTTAAATACAGGTCAAAGATTGAGCTTACTTGACCTACTGTTAACGAACTAAAATGATATCTGAATAGTTGTGCGTTTTAATCAGCTCCGCAATTTTAATTATAAATTAATATAAGAATAATGTCCACGCCCTCCCAATCAATCTTTCCATGGGCAAGAGTTCTACATTTTCTATGGTTTATTCAATTAACTACATTTCGTAGGGTATTTATGTATTCTACAGGATATTTATTAATCACACCAGGAATACTTGATTATACTCAATATCAACAGCAACTAAAGACAATTCTGGGTTAGAGTATTCCACTAATCAAAGGAGACTGCTAACTTTCTTGCCACGCCAGGCTCCTGATTTCCTAGAGACCATTTCTTTCCCTTTATTGAATTCCTTTACAAATGTTGTTGCAGTCTTCCATTGCCACCACAAAATGGAAGATAAGATTCCAATTTCTCCAATTATTGTACTCATTTTAAAGTCATTTCATTGGTACGCATCCATCTTTTTCCTTCTACAGAATCGTCCAGAAGTCCTTGTACAACTTCACCTATTCACACAAGTTCACTAGGTGGAAAAGAATACAAAACAATAATTTATCATTTCAAAGTCACTCCTTTATCGCGTGGAAAGGTGTGTATATATATACAGTCATTCTATATTCTACAATTCTGTAGAAAAAATGATTGATTTAAATTTATCCTTATGTGAAAAATAATGATGAATAATAATAAAATCTAAATGAAATAATGATTTATTATAGTGAAGTTCTTTTATTTGTATATAAAAAGATAAAATTCATATAAAATGATGATCTATTATTTTAAAACTATTTTTCTTTCATGTATTTTATCTTTCAAATACTATATTGTGTTAATACTTTTATTCGGAGCTTTGCATTCTACACAAGTCATCATAATTAGTTTCTATTAAATGATTGAGTTTCATTTTTTCTATCTACTCTCTCTTTTTACTGAGTCTAATGTATTTTCCTATCCATTTCCTTACCTTCGTGTATCATATTTGGTTCTAATTATTTATGCAATCTACACAATTGAAGATTCAAAGCCGTTGGAAATTTTAAGATAGTCTGATTTTGTACACTTAGAATTTCTACTATTTAATTTTATTGAGTACAAATATCTTTATATTGGTATTATTATATTTTCTAATGCATCGATCCAAACAATCACATTATTAATTACTATTTAGTGTAAATTTTCTAACATCTAATAACATCCAAAATATTAACTCATGACCTCTTATCTGGACCATTATGGTGAACAAGATCTAAAACTCTACTATAGTCCATTATAGTTTATAGTATCCAGAACTCATCCAATCAATTTCTAACAATTGATCAATCATATTCTAGGTGCATCACCCTTTTCTTTTCTATTTCTATTAATCCTAATTTATATCTATTTATTTCCTTCTTGCAAACTATTTTTCCAAATTGTAAATTCAGTTGTTTTAATATTCTCATCTCATGAGTAATTTGGATACTGATATATATTTAAGATCTTTTCCACAAATAATATCAATTTTATTTAGGTTGAAGTTCTATGTAAGGATTTGAAATCACCAAAATTTATTCCAATGAAACATTAGAAAAATATATGAAGATTGGAATACATTAATCAAACTAACACCATTACATATATTTATAACTAAGATCATTATTAAAAAACTAATACTAAAATAAATCATTTATAATCTTGTCAAATTGACCATTTCAGGAAAACAAATCGTAACAAGATTGTTACAAGCTTCTTTTCTTCCATACACAAATTAAAAGATGATCACCCTAAAATTTTCATTAAATTTATTTTAATGAAACATTTAAATTTTTTATTACGCAATCTTAAATTTCAAATAATAGACAAATGAACAATGCCAACATTATATAAATCTGTAAAACTTTCTTTTTATTTTCCATAATTTTTTTTTTTAAATAAGAGATACAAACAAGTTTTAAGGTAACTTCAAACCCTTTCCAATCAACACAAATTCAGCAAAGAACAACCAAATGTTGTCAACACTGAACACACACCACAACAAAGAATTGACTATTCAGATAAACACCCTACACAAGACTAAAGAAAAGAACAGACTTCGCCAGCGTACAACTGCTCCAAGATTTCAAACTGCCACTTACTGATAGAAGCGTCCCAAAAACAACAGACAACTGGAATAATACTATTAATGGCTGATATCACCTAGCATGTAGAGACAGGCTATATTTTTACTTCATGCAAACTTCAAAAATAAATGTAAAACTATGTCAAGATTAGCGTCCTTGCATCTTAGACATCTCTGTGAGCTGAAACAGTGAATTTGTCGACTCAGTTTGAGTCTCGCATGAAATTTGGTCGGTGAGGACGTTTGAACATGAGATTGATGTGATGAGGTTTGTGGAACCTGCAATCTCCTCAAGCTTTTTCTTCACTTCTTTCATGGCCGGTCTTCCATTTCCTTCCGAACAAAGACATTCTCTTGCTAAACATGCGACAGCAATCATTTGATCCTGGTTCTCTTCGCTTCTCACGTTTGGATCCAAAATATCAGTCAGGCAGTCGTCCTTACATTTGCAAAGAAAAAACTTGGACAACACGATTTCCTGTGGAGGTCTTCCAGGAGACAGGGGATCTCGACCTGTGATAAGCTCTGCAAGAAATACACCGAAGCTGTAGACATCGCTTTTATCAGTAAGCGTGCCCGTGTCATAGTATTCAGGATCCATGTAACCGCAGGTGCCCATTATATTAGTGGTGAGGTGGGTGTCATTCCCGCACAGTAGCCGAGATATGCCAAAATCTGCAACTTTTGGAGTGACGGTATTGTCCACAAGAATATTAGTTGATTTCACGTCCCTGTGAATGATGGGACGATCTAATTCTGAGTGGAGATATGCCAAAGCATCTGCACTACCCATCGCAATCTGCAGGCGACTCTGCCATGTCAAATGGCCCGAATGCAGCTGATGAGAAACGGTTCCCCCTTCAACAAATTCATATACAAGAAGAGGAGATTGTGTTTGCAGGCAACATCCAACCATGCTCACCACGTTTTTGTGGTTAAGACCCGAGAGAATCACGATTTCGTTGATAAACTGCTTCATGGCTTGCTCGCTTTCTACACCGACGGGAAGTTCCTTGAACTTTTTAATGGCTACAGCTGTACCATTTGAAAGGATGCCCTTGTATACCGTGCTTGAAGCACCGCTGCCAAGCTTCATGTCATCTGAATAATCTCTGGAGGCACTTTTGAGCTCATTTTCAGAGAAGATTCTGAAGAGTATCCCCTCCATTTGTTTTCCCTTTTCTGCGAGGATTCTCTCTAGTAGAAAACCTCCGTTGCGTCGGAAGTACTCGTCCTTTGCATTTTTCAGGTAACGCATTCTCAGCAACGAGATTAATACGCACGCTCCTAAGGAAACTCCAACGAATGCAGAAACAGAGCCTGGAGACATAGCAAACAGAATAGTTATTATATCAATAAAGATTGTGTTTTCGTGTTAAGATCTCCGTTTCTATGTTTTAAAACTCTGTTTTTTTTATGCTCTGTTTTCTGCTCTTTTTCTCCCCTGTTTTCAAATCAAGAGCCATTAAAAAGATAGTGGGAATCAGATGGGAGGATGAAAAGCAGTGGCATGTGAGGTTTGAAGATCGCAGTCTGAGGATATTAAAATCACAGGAGAGGAGCAGGCTCTTGGAAGTGTTGAAGGGCAGATTAATAAAAAGAAGCTGCAGTATTAAAATTTTGTGTAAAGTTCAAGCCTCCTCTTACATTAAAGAGAACATAATTTTGTTTAAAAGAAGTCAATCAAAGGGGGAAAGATGACTGTGTTTGCTGAAGCTAGGTCGCAGCTGTTAGAGGAGGAGATAAAAGATTGCAGAAGTTTGTAGAAAAGAGAGGAGAATTAATTTGCATATAGGAAAAAGTTAAGAAGACCAATGGAGATTTAGAAGAGAAGGTAAAAATGTTACACAAAAAAATGATTTTTAAAATAAAAAAATTAATTTGTAATGCCGTATTGTGATACGAATGATTTGTGTCCATTTGATATAATGTTTCTCAGGGAAAGAAATTGAAGATAAATGTAAGGATATATTTGTAGGTATGGATGCAGTTTGTCATGATGATAACAAAGGAAGGTTGTCTTAAGAACAATATTGGTTTCAAGGTTATGCAAAAATTGGGATTTAAAGGAAAAACATTAGGAAAACACGAGCAAGGTATAAGAGAGCATGTTCAACCCATTTGGAGGCCAAAGGAGGCCAAAATATGAAGGTCTTGGATTTGGTAACAGAGATAGATCTGATGTTGCTAGTGTGAAAAGTTCAGAAAAATCAGCTGAAACAGTGGAAGGATATAAACAGATAAATGTTGGGATCTTCACCCTTGTAGAATTTCTAAGGTTAAAGAATCACTCAGAAGTGTCATGTTGGAATAGAGATTACAATGGACACTCTACAAAAAGTTGCATGGAGGTTGATTATGGATGGATCGAACAATCCTGCTAGCAAAAGGTGACAAAAATGTTAAAAAGGTTGTATAAACCTAGAAGTTTGCATGTTGAAAGAGATTGTGGTAGATCAAGATTCAAAGTAGTTAATGGCTACTTGTTTGATTGACACTTCGAAAGGAGGGGAAGGCTGAGCCTTGTGATCTCCCATACAAGAGATGAGTAAATTGATAATTGACTTGCATTAAAAGTATACTATGTGGGTCTCTAAGACTATAGCGATGGAAAGTTGTACTGTGAGTTGGACGAAACAATTTTTAGTGCTTTGAGATTAAATTACGAGTCTCCGCATTAAGGGGAGTATGTAGATGAATGATACTTCATCTCTTAGTTTTGACATGTCAACCTCCGGTAACACCATGGAAACCGTTGGCCTGAAAGGCATCTTTAATTAGTTTTTCTAACTTCTATTTAACTTGCATTGATTTGATTTATTCTTTGCACCGAATAAAGCATAAATTCCATGTTTAGTTTATATGTTTGTTAAATTGTGTGAACTACCAGTTCATATCAGATGCATTTAACATGAAGTTTCTTTTTTAGATCTTAATTTAGAGTTTATTATCTCTATATATAGATATCTTATTGATTGAATCCTTGGAGGCAGTGATAAAACCTCTTACCAGAGGCACATTGTAATTAGAGCTAGAATATCAATAAAGATTGTATGTTCGTGTTAAGATCTCTGTTTCTATGGTTTAAATCTCTGTTTCTCTTATGCCCTGTTTTAGTTCTCTGAGCCCTCTCCCCTGTTTTCAAATCATGATATTAACTATGCACTCACAACTATTTTTCAGATGACTCCATTAGAGATATTTGATTTTGAGTATAGTCACCTATAGCTGCAAACATGGCTGTTTTATTTGATCTTTCTGACTCGCACCTTGACCCGTTTTTGAAGCCATCTCCAGTGTAACCCTTTGCACATGAACAATTGTGAGAACCTGGCAAATTAAGGCATACGCCTCCCTTGGATGCTTCCACGCACGTATTCAGGCTTTCATTACTGCATTCATCAATATCTGCATATCATCAAAGCATAAGGATAGGAAACTACAAAAAGAAAAAAATGACTATACCATACAAAACATTTTAATTATTGCCCATATTAAGAAGATTGGAGATTCTAAAATTAGTTATTAGATTTGTTTTAAATTAAAAACAATTTTACCTAAACAGATTCTAAAATGTTGGAATATTAATTTTTCCATGTAGATTGCAGAGATAAACATAAGAGCTCTAAAATATAATTTGTATGATCTACCGAACTGCAGTTGTGGAAGAGAGGCAGAGGAGAAAACTGAGCAAAACAAAAGGGAGAGCCAAAATAACAGAGAAAAAAGATAAGTTCCAGGGTAAACTAATTTGTATTTCATATATCTATATATATTTTAATACATACAAATTTTGATTACAAACACAGAGTTGCTGCTCTTTCATTAAATCCATACAACTGATAAAAAACAGAGACCCCTGTGTTCATTGGCTGCAACATAAACACTGACTGCGTCTCACACCCTGTTTTCTCTTTATTCATTACAAAGAGGCCGCCCTATTCTCTGGCTGTTCTATGCTCTTTTACACATAATATTGCACTTAAAACTGCCCCCTAATCTATTCGCATATACCCAGCAAGCCAATGACAGCAAAAACAAAGTGTCAGTTACAGATTTATAATATATTGTCTGTTTCTATTTTACTTTTCTTCGAAATGAGCATAAAAATGAAAAACCAGGATACTAATAATGCTTAGAGTGCGGAGGTGATACCTGTGCAGCCTGTGCCATTAGTGTAACCGTTTCCTTCATACCCTGGAGGACATTTGCATACATACCCTTTACGTGAAGGTGAGTCAATGCATTTTGCTTTGGAGGAGCAAGAATAATTGGCAGTTGATTTAGCCATGGAGCAATTCTGAAGGCCAATACCCCAGTTAAGGCGGATGCCATAACGAACCTTCATAAAATGTTCCCAGTAGAGGTCCTCTATATCATCCCCCGTTGTGAAGGTAGAAGGATCTAATATGGTGGAGAAGCCACATTTCTTGTGATCTAATTTGTTAAGGTAAACCAGACCTCCTCCAGTGAAATTTAACCACTTATAATTATCTTGAAGTGTAATTTCACAACAGCCATAGGTGCAGTATGGTGGATCAATTTGAGAGACACACCCTGCTATACATCTAGCTTCTCCTCCAAAGTTGTCATATACGTAACTCCCGGATGTGTTGCAGCCAACAACCACAAATTTGTTGGACATGGAAATAGTGAAAGGCCCGTCCTGAGGTAAGTGAAACAAAATGAATGCGTCTGCCTCTTCCCTTCCCAGACACGAAATGGCTTTAAGAGATCCCGAACTGATCACAACGCGCCCGGAATAATTGATCTCCCAAATCCTATGATAAGATCTTGTTAAAGCTGCGTGGGTAATATTAGCAACATAAGCAGGAAGATATGGAGCGAGAATCCCAGAAGAATTCTTCTTGCATATCAACTGGAAACCAGGGTATCCACAATCAGAATTGTGGATATAGAAAGGGTAGCTCACATTCATGGAGCCACACTTTTCAGGAACACATTTTGCAGCAGTAGAAGGAAAGTCCATAACACACACACAAATTACAAAGCGAACCACAACTCCGCGATCCATTTTCGTTTGCAACGACATTTTCTATGTGAGCAAAACCAGAAGAAGAAGAAGGAGGTAAGAAGGAACGAAAAAGCTGCATTGAAATAAATAGCAGAGTGCATGGTTGACTGGACAGCGGCAGAAGACTTGCCTCTGCAGCACCGCTTTCCAATAGAAATCCAAAAGGTCGAATGCAACAAGCATATTTTCTACATAATATTGAAAATTTATTTCCACTGCGATCCTTGACATTATTGTGTGGAAACCATATTTCCACATTCATTCATTTTCATTTGTCACACGGCATACCTCTTGTCGTTAGCCACACGCGAGTGTCATACTTTCCCATTTGTTGAAGTTGCTTTTGGGTCAGAAAAAAATAGATTAACATGGGATGGACTTAGTTTTATGTGATAAAAGCATTGCCCTATTTTTTAGGAACGACTAAACATTCATTTAAAAGCATTGTCCTGTTTTTCTAGGAACGACTAATCATTCATTCAAATATTAATGAGGTTTACAGAATATTTAAAATTCACTTGGTACATGTATATGCATATGTATGTGTCTGTGTGTACATACACACATGTGCATATATATTTGTGTAGGCACATATGTGTGCATGAACATATATGCGCACACACATACACATATCTATGTGTCTATCCCTTTCAGTCTACATGTTTTTACATACATTTCCCTCCCTCAATTCTTCCCTCTTCACTACTCTCTATGTCACCTCTCTCTCATGTCTACCACAAACACACACCCATCTCTATACTTATCTTAATCTTTGTTGTCTCCTCTCTCCCTTGCTCCTTCCCTTCCTAAAGATGGATGATAGATTTGAGAGAGAGAGAGAGAGAGAGAGAGAGAGAGAGCGAGGAGATTTACGTAAAGAAATAGGTGTGGGTAGGGAAGGAGGGAGATGGATGATAGATATAAGTAAAGATAGAAGGACATAGAGAGGAGAGGAGGGAAGGAGACGAATGTAGACAAGTAGAGGTAGGAACTAAGGGGGCTACATGTATGGAGAGGGAGACAGAGAGTGAGAGAATAGAAATGAAGAGTGGGAGAGATAGGTAGAAATATAGGTCTAGAGAGAGAGAGAGAGAGAGAGCTGCAACATGTATTTCATCTAGCTTTTATTAACATAAATGTGGGCATATTTTTCTTATTTAAAATAACATGTATGCATTAAAATGAGTATGTGGTTTCTTTTATGTGGTTTTATTTCAAAGAAAACATATGTGGTTTTAATTTATATAACATGTATGATTTTTTGTTGGGTTTTTCTGAGCCATAACACATGCATGTTTTTTAATTTTTTTTTTAAACTTATGTATTTAATCTTTTTTCATTTTTTGGGTGAGTAGCCACTTTTTAGTTCACCATCTTGGTGCACATACCCCTTAGTAAAAACTTATGTCTTTTAATTCATGTCGATGATGTACCCCTTGTTACAAGTCATGTTTTTTGTTGCGCTAAAAGATCAACCTATTAACATCTAATACAATAACATGACTTACAAAATTCACAGGAGGTGGTTAAACTATGTCACGAATCTTGAGGGGAGCGCTAACCATTTTTCCAACAATCCCCCCTTAGTGTTACCCCAGGGGATTCAAACTTGTGACTAAGCTTTAATACAACTTGTTACAAGTCGTGTTTGTCATTGTGCTTAAAGATCGACCTGTTAACACTTGATACAATAACATGACTTATAGAATTCATAGGAGGCGGTTAACCCATGTTGTGAATCCCAAGGGGAGCATTGACCATTTTTCCAACACTATTGTTAGAATGTCAAAATTTTTTGTAACATCAAATCTAGGTTTCTAGAACTTGTAGCTATCTTCTGTGCAAATTTCATTCAAAAAGTACGAGAACAAGTCAAGATTCTACATACAAGTCAACATGGCAACTTGTTCTCAACTGCTCTGAATGTGATAAAAATTTCTTAGTATCTATGCCTATGTATGTACCTTCCAGATCTGAACCTGAAACTCTATAACCTATTCCCGGGCATAAAAAAGAAAGGGAAAAGGTTGTACAAAGGTGTTTGCCTTGGTCAAACCCCTATATAAGAATCAACCTTGAAATAAAATTGAAATTGTATTAATAAAAGTAATGTAAACAAGATAAATGTTAGATTCACCTTCCATGAAAAACCCTCATGAACAGATGTAGAAATCACTTAAATCCATGACCATGTATGTGTTGATCTTGGAATGGATAGTACAATCAAGGATGCCCTCACAAATGCATGGATCTATTATTGCCACTCCTAGATCTTGAATGTTGATATGCTTGATAACCTTAATGGAAAAGGAGAGAGGAGAATAATGGTTGTATGGACCTTCTTTCTTTCTTGTGAATTCCTCTACTTGGCCATCATGGGAGAGAAATTTGCATTAATGAGAAAAGATTACCTTTGCTAGAATGGATCTTGAAGAAAATGAGACTTGGAGATCCTAGATTAGACTAGCTTGCCTTTATCTTCAATCTAAATCCTCAATTGCAGAACTCAAATGTTTGATTTCTTGAATGCTTAAGTTTGAATTTATGTATTTCTTGTATAAAGATTGTCATGTCAAAGTGAGAGGAGAGGGTTTCATTTTATATTCATTTTGGGATTCAAATTAATTCAAGGCTAACCATAGATCTAGGTCTTGGAAGAAAATCTTGGCATTAAGCCCTGGGTCAAATCTGGGCTCAAAAACCTAGGAACAAGTCATCCTGTTGACTTGTTCTTGGAAATAATTCGGCTAGTTGACTTGTTCCTTGGAACAAATTGGTTAGTTGACTTTTTCGGATTAGGTACAAGTCTATCATTCAACTTGTTTCTGAGAACAAATCAACAGGTTGACTTGTTCTACGTAAAATAACCTCAAATCTTGTCAGGGTGTCGGGGGATGTGATAAGATGTGGAGAGAGAAAATACAAATTGTTGGGATCAAGAATAATGGACATCTGGACCTCAAAATCACCAAAATAGGGTCTAATAGGTCCTAGATCCTCCAATTAGAAGTGCTAACTTTTTAGGATGATACAATTTTCATCCCCTATATGCATCAAAAATTAGAATACAATATTTCATACATGCTCTCCATTAAAATATATTTTAGTTTAAACAACATGGAAGAAACCCAATTAGAAATATCACCAGAATAACAGTTTAAAATTGAAGAAATTGATGCTTGTGGCTTCTAGATTACCATGGCAACTTCTAGGAGTATCTTGTAATAGAGTGCAACCAAAAAAGGAATATGCTTTAAATTTACAATTCATAAACATCAACCCCATGTATATATACGTGGAGGTAATAGGATGTTTTAACAATAAGTATCATTACAAAATAAATTATTGTCAAATGGTGGAAATATAATCAAAATTAGTCTATTTGAATTAAAAGTATGTAATAGGTTGCAAATAATAGTAGGTTTCCAGTTAAAGCATTATACAAGAACTACCATTAAGTACTAAAACTAATGTACTATAGGTTCTTATTTGTTTCACTTTGCTAATTATTTCAATTGAAAACTAGGATAAAAAGGAGAATGTCATATGAATGAGCTCTAAGATTGCAATTTCATTAATATAATTTATAGCTAAATACATATTAAATTCTATAAGACTATTGTTTAGATTTGGTTGTGGAATTAATGATGGATGATGATGAGAAAATTGCACATAAAGTTAATGGATGTCTAGAAGCTTCACTTGGTCTATGCTAACAAATAATAGTTGGTTGTGATAATTAATTTACCTCATCTAATATCCCCCCATAAATTACTTATCAAGATGCCTTAGATATTCTCCCCTAATCTAGATGAAATGATGGGTCCTGACCTAAAGCCTTTTTAGGTACCCATTTACAATCACTTGACGAATATGATGCAGTCAAGGATGGTGGATCTAATTAAGGATAGTCCAAACCTTGCAGCCAATAGAATTACACAGCGGAATACTCAACAATGCAACACAATGTAATTATTTAACTCTGATTTTTATTAACATGCCTGACTGTAAGGCCTTCCAGGTTAGGGCCAATTACAATCAGAAAATAATTCTACAAGATCCACAGCCAGACCCAACACAAACAATAGCTAGTTTAGCTCTGAAGATGATCAGATATTGATGGAAACCCTAAGGCAGATCTAAACTTAAGCTCGTAAGCCTCCAAGCAGTCTCCTTGTTCCCAAGTATGCAAACCCCTAGCTCTGCTACAAACAGCTATCAGATTACAATTTGATCTACAAGATCATCAAGAACTTTTCCACAACTTCTCTTCTGAGATCTAGATCTACTAAGTTCTTCTCCCTCCCTTCTGTCCTCTCAAAACATCTACCCAAACCCTCCTTAAATACTAATCATTAGCCACAAGTCGACTAGATGAAACCCTTAACTCTCCTAAACAAATAATTAAATGCCATACAAGTCAGCTTACAAAATGTATACAAACATTTAATTCAGCATGTCACCCCAAAACAATGACTACCAACAATAAATGCACCAAGTCGTCCCAAAAAATCACATAGAACTCCAGTCGGTAAGTCAGAACTACTGAGCATTAGTGAATTAACCGAGAAAGCCAAGCATCATCAAGCACCAGTGTCAACCAAGCACTGCAGGCATGGCTGAGTAACACTATCACCGAGCACCAGAGACTGCCAAGTTCCTTTATTGACCGAGCTTCCTTCAATGACCGAGACCACCGGTCAAGGCTGCAACCGAGCAAAACCGGCCAAAACACAAACACTCCATGTAGTTTCACCGAGGATGCAGAATGCCCTTGCCTCAACCTTGGATGCCCTTGCATCAGACACCCCAGGTTCCAAAAGATGTTCATATGTGAGAAGAACATCTTCCAGGGTTCAGCACATAAACCTTGAACTGGTTCTTCACATACAAGTCCTCCACCTTTTCTACTTGCATACTCTTCCATTTTTGTTTCCTCTATCGCTTCGAGTCTTTTCTAGACAATGTACAGGTCGGTTCTCCATACTAATCATTCATTTTCTCTGGATCCACCAACTCAACTCAGGAACCAATACTCAAGCTTCTCCTATCGAGTGTTGTATCCATCAAAGGCATCAGTGAAAACTTCTTGTCATCCTTCTCAATAGTAAAGACATTATTCACACAGTCATACATAACTCTGCAATCATACTACCAAGGTCTACCGAGCAATATATCACAACTATTCATCTTCACAATGTCACATAACACAAGATCCTTATACTGGACAATCTGAACATCAATGAAGCATTGTTCTCTAACTTCCAAAGCATGATCATCTTGTAGCCAACCAATCCTATAAGGGCATGCATGTTTCATTCTATTCAATTCAATTTTCCTAACCATGTCCACAGCAACAAGGTTATTAGTACTACCACTATTAACAATAACATCACAGAGTTTACCTTCAGACTTGCATCGGGTCCTAAACAAGTTACTCCTCTGACAAGGTTCATCCTTTGTATTGAGCAATGTTCATCGAAGCAACAAGTTCTCTGTTTCAGGTTCATTATGAATATTTTCATTCACTACAGCAGTTCGTTGGTCAACCTTCTTCTGTGTACACTCAAAAGAATGGTGTCCTTCCTCTCCTTAGTTATAGCAAATACCCTTAAACATAACTCTACCTGTATTCTTTTCAAGCTCCATGGGTTTCTATTCATCTTCTGCATCAGTCAGTTTATCCTTTGCTGAGTGATCAAATTTCTCCTTCCCTCGCGAGTTATTAGGTTGTTTCCTTTTCAACTTCTCTTCTACCCTCAGAGCATACTGATAAGCATCTTCTATAGAATCAATCTTTAGCATACCAAGCTCATCCTGAATATTGAATCTCAGACCATTCACATACCGAGCTATCTTTTCCTTACCAAGTTCTCGGTGTCCAGACCAAATAATAAGTTTGTGGAACTCCTCGGTATAATCTTGAATAGACAAATCCTTCTATTTCAGATTCTGCAACTTCTTAAACAATTCAAGCTCATAGTCAGCGGGTATGAACTTAGCTTTCAATTTTGTCACCATCAACCTCCATCGATTGATCTTCATCTCACCTTCATCTTCTTGGTCTCTTTGTAATTCTTTCCACCAAAGAGTAGCATGTCCCTCCAACTTTGTCTATGCTAATTGTTACCATATTTTTACTCATTCTTAGATTGGTAACCTAATTACTAGATAATGCTACAATACCCTAGTTTGTGTTATTAGGTGATCTTATTTAAGTTTGTGTTCATTTCATTTTGGAGATTGCATGAAAGAGAAAAGAAATAAACTTCTACATCTAGAGATTACACATGCATGTATTAGTGATATGTATGCTATACAAAAGGGAAAGATCTGGAAAGAAAAAAACATCTATCTGAGCTCACACAAGTCGTGAGCATAGCCATTACCAGAATTGAATGAATGATTATAGACATACATAAAGAAAATCAATTAAATACTGGGGTACCCGACATTGCCTGGTAGTGGTGTTCGGATCCAGTCCTGTCCAAAGAGCTCCTGAGATCCAAAACTTGCAAGAAGAGAAGAGGGGATATGGTTAGATCCAATGGATCTAAGCAATGGCTGGTATCACAGTATTTATAGAATGTATACATACACTCAGCCATGCACCTCTGACAAAGGCTATGCTTAGGGCATGTGTATCAAGGCTCCACGGATAAATGAGACACCATGTTTTCACTGATGTATTTATTTCATGTGCAGACACAAGAGGAGCTGATCCAACAACAAATCCCATGAATGACCTGGGCCCTTGATGCGGATCATGATAGGAAAACCCCAGGTTTTCTGTCATTGATCGCATCAAGGGCCAAGAGCACCCATAGTACAAAATGGAGGAACATCCAAATGATGCAGCATCAATTGGGACACTTGAGAATCAAGAAGTCAGAATCATGGAAGCAGAGGAAAACATGAAAATAAAAATGGCAGAATGATTATAGGGGCATTGCAACACAAGGTATAAATGATGAATATAACATCTTCCAATGATATCAAATAGATCTCATTAAGCACAATGAATCATCATCAAAACAAAGAAATAAGGGCACATAAATCTTCATATTAAAGAAGGGTACATTATAGCATGAGTGTATTCGAATCTACATGGTTCTACCTCGTATTCATCGCATAAAGTGTGTTTAAGTCTATTTTTAATGCTATGGAGAAAAGAAACCAAAGGGTGGAATAATTGCATAGCATCATGGCAGGATCCTATGAAATAATGAGTTACATCCAGTAGGTGTGTAGTGCCTTGAAGATACCATTCAATGGGCAAATAAGGAAACAAGAAACAGTGCCTTAAGTCATGGTAAATTACAATAAACAGAGAAAAAACAATGGGCATAGCATCTTTTAGTAGCATCAAATAACAAATCACATGAAGTAATGAGATCAATAACAACAAGCACCTAATATTTTCATGCAGTGATAGGGCTATATCTCATGGGTTTCAAGAAGTAAGCATACTAACACTAGAAGATACGAGGGGGTTTCAAATAACCCATGTGATAATAGTGAATAAGGGTTAGAAATGAATAGCATGGCTCATGGCTCGCGGGTCATGGAGCTTCAAAATAGTGAATCCAAACAAAGATTAAGATACCTTCAATACTATGAACTCACGGATCTTCATCACTACGAGACCAGTCACCATAGTAAGGATCTTAATACAGCAAACTTGATCCTCATTAATATGATACCATCAGCCCCAAGGATCATGACAATAAACATTCATATAACAACATCACCCATAATGGCAATGGATGTAGCAGAGAAGAAAGAAGAAAAGGGAGATCTCAAATCACGGGTCACATAGAAGCTATAGATAAAAACAACAAGTGAGACACATATTGCTAAATTCAATGGTCTGTGTCCATCCATAAAACACCAATACATTAAACAGGATTCACGGCCCCCATGAATGATCAAGTAACAACAAGGATGAGGACACAAAGGTGAATGCATAACATTTTGCCATCCCACTACAGCTAAGGGGTACGACACAAAGAAGAGACAAAGGAGCGTGCCTGTATATAGATGGAATTCAACAGTGGTGCGAGGTTGTGGCCCTCAACACTAATCATCATGATAGTGAATGATCAACGCAGTGGTGCCCTTGTCAAAAACAACAACATCAATGCTACAATATGTCCAAAGCACGGTAAGATGCAATGCTCTAAATGGAGGTATGAGAATCCAAATGGCACAAAGAGTAAATATATATGGTATAGGAGCCTGTAATCCATAGACAGAGCATCAGTACCTCAAACAATAATATAATAGATAGGGTTCACGTGCCTTGAGGAGTGAGATAGTGAGCCATAAACTCATCGACATATGAACATCAACCCACAAGTGAGCTTGCAAAATAGTACACAATACCCTAACTATTCCATAGGCCGAGGGCATGGTGCCAGTCAAAGCAATGAATATGCAGGGGGTGTCATCGACTATGTATCGTAAATCAATCCAAATAATGATGGACATAGTGTGGGCGGTATGTGAAAGCAAAGTAGAGGAAAACACTGAATATGCTATGAGATGTGTTAATTTTTTGTGGTAGGGTAACATATAATATGCAGCATAGACACCATGAAGTATAGCAATGCTCAAACCATCCATCGACAACCACATAACTCATGGGCTCCATTGTATTTGGATGCCAATTATGGGTGATCAAACTTTTGCAAGAGGGCTTTCAATACAGTCACAGTGAACTCACGGGCTAACTGGTAACTAGCATCTAGTGTCATAGAAGTAGGGTGCCATGCAAAATAGTAGTATAGAATATCTTTCATAGGCCATGATAACAAGCTTGAATATACACATAGGTTGCGGGTCAACAGGGAACCCGATATAAAAAATGCCCTATGAAAATGGTCATCAGGCTTTCCCAAAGCAATAACTCAAATGACTTATGAATAGAGAACAAGCAGTGAGCTCAAAGAATTGAATAAGCATGCCCTAGTTGTAAAACTCAGTGCCAACATGACATATATGGTAATGTCATCAAATGCAAAGAATTTCACAATGCAAATGTCGTGCCCTAGCTTGAAAAAAATGAAATAATTGCGAATCAATAACAGTGGGTATATATTGTGAAATGCTATATTCATTAAGTTGAATACACACTCACAGGCATGCAATATAAGAGAATGAATCTATATAAAAATAATAATAACAAAGGAGCAGAGCCATTGCAGTGCCTTCACATCCGAGTATACATGAAATGAAAAAATAGAATAATGAAGAAGATGAAGTCTGCCTGCCTTGACACTATGACACCTCGAGATCCTTGATTGAGGTTTCTAAATCCATGTGTAGAGATTGCCAGCTAAAGAAGGAAACTTGCCAGTTGCCAAAAATTGAAGGGTTCGATGCCAGTAGTTCACATTTTGAATGAGGTTTTTATCGTTTGACCATTATTTCTTCCCTCCCCTTCTTTTTAGGGTTGAGGTTCATGAGGTCCTTTTTTGATGCCTTTTTTCTTCAAACTTTGGATTTAGGTGTTTTTCTTTAAATGTGCTTTCCCCATTTTTGGGTTGAGAGCCATTTGTTAGTTTAGGTTATTATAAAAATATACTAATCCATAGTTTGTGCTAGGGTATAAATGGGTTATTATTTAATGTTTTTCTTTTTAAAATGTGTCTCCCTATTTTGGGTAGAGACCATTTTAGAATGCACATTAAATCCATTTTATGTCATAGGGGTTATGTCAAAATGTAACAGTCATTGCACATATTATTGTAAATTCTGACAAATGGTTTTTTTATAAACCATTGTCAGAATCTTTTGGTGCATGACTTAGTGGATAGAGTGACCTTCTTTGACTATCTATTTTTAGGGACCCCACTTTTTCCGCCCCCCTAGAAACCCAGGAGTCTGGCATTCAAATTATGATACAACCTCATGGGTCTATTATTGATCTTTTTTATATTCTTAAGATGTAGTGGAATTTGAATGCAGATTCCTAGGTTTTAGTTATATACCTCTCACTTTTGGTGATTGAGGTTAGCTCTTCATTATTTTCTCTCTGATATGAGTGTTGTAGCTCTGAGAGACACAATTGTACTTAGTTTCTTTTCAGCAATAAAATTGATCCTTCTTGTTTCCCTACAATTTTGGATTGGCTTTTTGAATCACATGGAGGATTATTGTGATGTCTTTGTATCCTTAGTCCACATGTTGATTCAAGTTAGTTCTCAAGAATTCATCTTAATTCAGTAGTGAAACTTGTGTGCAATTGAGAATATCAGAGTTGTGGATTTTTCTTCCTTTTCTGTATTTCAAGTACCTGGTTTCATTAAGAGTTTAAGGAAGTGGAATCAAGTTGTGATTCAAGTTTGTTTCATTGTTGGAGTAAACTTATCTGAGTTGTGGATCTTCTTTTGAATTTGGTGGATCACCTTTGTTTTCATTCAGTTTCAGTTGTTTGTTTTTATGCACTCTCTCCCTTTCCTCCTAAAAGTTAGTAAGTTTTTCAAGTGATCCAAAGGGAAGTCAGCCCTTAAACCGGAGGTCTATTCTCAGATAGGTTACCCATAGCCTAAGAATAGTCTCATGTTTCACAAGATTGCTGGGTTCAACACTTAGCAAATTGGGTGCAATCCTTAGTGACAATAGTTTTTGGCACACCCGGTGGGACAGAAGACTCAGTGAGTCAAATTTCTAGGAAAGATTTATGCAAGTTATTGTGTGGTATGAGCAATGATAGTGTTTTGAAATCATACTTGGTGACTCTAATCTTGTTTCATGCAGATCAGTACTTAAGCTTATGAGCGGGATCCCAACTAGGCAGAGTAAGAATCCTTTTGTGTATGCGGAGCTGCCATCCATCAAAAAGAGGTCTAAAGCAACCCAAACTAGTGCATCAAAATCTTCAAATCCTACTCCTAATCCTGCTCGCATTCCTGTAACCACTTCCCAAATTTAGCCAGTGCAAGCAGCAGCAGCAATTCAAAGTCCCCTTAATCCTCCAATGGCTAGACAACATCCTTTTGTAGTCTTCAATCAAGGAAGCCCCTTGAATTTGTAGTAGCATAATGACATACCTATATCAAGTCTTAAAAGTTTGCCTATTTTCACAAGAGAGGATTAGACCTCCACTATTGAGCATATAAGAGATGTAGCATCCCTCTATGCCCTTCATAATATAACCCAGGATAATGTGGCTGTGAGGTTGTTGGTAGCTTCCCTCAAAGGAAAATCTTTGCAATGGTTTAGAGGCTTAAAAGTTGGTTCTATAGCTGATTGGGATGGGTTGGGTCAAGCCTTGACCGATCAATTTGAAGATAAATCAGATCACCTCTCATTAGTTGAGCATTTGACTACTATTAAAAGATCACCCCAAGAATACATGATGGATTTTAATTTCAGATTTCAAAGGACATGGAATAGAATACCAGCCATAGTTAGGTGTTCAAGCTAGCATGTTTTTCTATACTATGTAAGAGCCCTTAATAGTGATATCTCTATTATGATCCAATCCATGGGAGGGACTAATTTTCCACCAGCGTATGATCTTGCCATAAGAGCTGAAAATAGCCTAATCCAAGCGGGAAAGATAGCCCCAAGGACTCCAATGCCTATTTTTCCTGAGCTTCATCCTGTTCTTGAGGCAATTCCAGCCTTGGCATCTATTCTGCCTCTCCCAGCTCCTTCTCAACAAGCTATTAGCCCAGTTGTGAATCAATCCCAAGAGCTGAACGAGATAAAAAAGGCCTTGCAAACTATTACTAATGAGTTGGTTAGTGTAAAGAAGCAATAGTCCCAACCTTACCAACAACCCTATCAGTAGCCGTATCAGCAGCCCTATCAAAATCATTACCAGGAAAATAGACCCCAATACCAACAAGGCCAGCAAGGCCAAGCAAGAAATTATAGCCAAAAGGCCAGCCAACCTTATAATCCTAACACTCCTAGTGCTTCTAGAGAGCTGGTTCCTATAGCTCAGAATAACATGGTCTAAGAATATCCATGGGGCTACCCATGCAATCAGCAACATATCCAAGGGATGTGTCCTAGTGGCTATCCTTAGGCCCTCATGGTGCAGAACAATGTGATGATGCCGTAGGAGATGGTTCAAGAGCCAAAAATTCAAAAAGGTCTAGTTGCTACCCCAAATGAGTTGTAGACACGTGAGGTGGCACTGGTTAATTTTCAGAAAGAAGATTTTTGTGCGGTGAATTTTTCACCAAATGATAACCTGAACTATATTCCAGTTGCAGCCAACACAAGGTCTAAGAAGAAGGCTTTGGAGGCTGAACAAGTGGCCTCTACTAGTCAGCAAGCTCCTATTGTGAATCCACAACCCAAGGTGGTTCAAGCTCCAGTCCTAAACTAGTCAAAAGAGGTTAAGGAATAGGACAAGGTAGTAACACAGTTGGTGTCAACACAACCCGAGACCGTTGTAGCAAAAGGGTAGTCTAAAGTAAGTTTGGGATCTTTTAATATTGTGGAACAGATGAAGAAGACCTCTATCAATGTGCCTTTAATGGACATCTTGGCAATCCATGTACAAAAGGAGCTAATACTTAGCGAGTTGGCAAAGATTTCATCAAATCAAGAAGTTGTTTCAGAATAGCCCAGGGTCCTAGTGGCTAAAACACCTCAAAAGAAGCAGCAAACCAAAGAAGCCAGCCTGTAGCCCATTGTTGCCCCACAGGTTAAACCTCCTCCTTTCTATGTAACTCTTATTATTGGAGACTTCTTGGTTCATAATTGTATGATAGACTTAGGAGCAAGTAGTTCTGTGATTTCTAAACAGCTAGCAGACCTCTTAGGATTGCCTTATGAGGCAATAGATAGGCTTGTTGTTCAGTTGGATGGGTCATCAGTTAGCACAATTGGAGTCATTAAGGACCTGAGCCTCACTCTAGATGAATGTCCCAACTTCTCTATTCCCCAAGATGTCTATGTCATAGACCTACCTCCTCACTTTGCTATCTATCTAAGTAGAGAATTCACTGCTAGGTTAGGGGGATATCTCTTAGCTGATTGGTCTCATCTATACTTCAAAACCAGGTATGGGACTAGGGTTAGAATCAAGTCTGAAGCTTTTGCAAAAAGCCATGCTAAACCTTATACCCCAAGCCCTATAAATGCCAATTTGATGTTTCATGAACAAGATCCAAGTGATTCTGAACTTGAAACCACTATTGAAAAGATTCTTGACATTGTCCTAGATGAGTGGGCTGAAAGAGATTTGGAGGAGGATAACCCTTTTAGAAACATGGAGGTTTTTGGTATTGGAATGTATATTATCCATGAAGAGGGTGCTGTGATTCCAGATTTGATGAACAAAGAAGATAAGTATTTTGAAGATCAGAATGGTGATTTGTGGCAGTTATTTTTTGATGGTGCCAGAAGCAAAGTTGGTTCAGGAGGAGGAGCTATCCTAATTTCTCTAGAAGGAAAAAGGTATTACTCTATAGTTCACTTTCCTTTCAGCTATACTAACAATACAGTAGAGTATGAGGCCTTGATTCATGGTTAGGAATGGGTTAGACAAAGGGGAATCAAGTGCTTGAAAGTTGTAGGCAATAGTGAGTTAGTGGTTAATCAAATTCATGGCACTAATCTCACAAAGAATGATACACTTAAGATGTATAAGCATATGGTTTGGGATTTAATGGAAGATTTTTGTGCTTTTAATCTAGTAGTTGTCCCAAGAAATCAGAACAAATAGGTAGACAAGCTGGCTGCCATGAGAGTAGAATATGATATTCCAAAAGAGATCACAAGTCCTGACTCGCAGCATGTGAAGGTCCTGGTAAGGCCATCTATACTAGACAATCAGGTGAGCTGGCAAGTTTTTGAAAATGATGAGCATATTTTTAAATTTTTGATAGAAAAAGCTGAGCTCTCTAAAGTTAACCAGAACAAACATGCTCACCAGTATAATGACCAAATGCTACAGTTGAAAAGTAATAAGCTACCCAAGGGACTAGTTACCCTTGAGTCCATTTTTAACTCTGATGATCAGCTCAAAGGAGACAAAGCCAGTATGACAATCAAAGAAGAACACTACCAATCTGTAGAAATTCTCAAGGACAAATCCCTTAAGTTAGGAAAGATATGCACACAGCCAGAAAAGCAAGTGTTTGTTTCATTATGTTAGGAGTTTAGTGATGTTTTTGCATGGGAATACTATGATATAAAAGGGTTTGATCCCCATTTAGCCCAGCACACCATTGAGCTAGAACCCCATGCCAAACTAGTGAGACAAAAGTAGAGACCTATCAATCCTAAGTTAGAGGTCTTGATGAAAACAGAGTTGAGAAAAATGATTGAAGCCAATATTATTTTTCCCATTAAACACACCTCTTGGGTTTCCAATCTAGTACTAGTTAGGAAGAATAATGGTGAAATCCAATTATGTGTGGATTTTAGAGACCTTAACAGAGCTTCACTCAAGGACCATCACCCATTGCCCTCCATGGAACATATTTTGCAGTATATCTCAGGGTCTAATAGATTTTCTCTGTTAGATGGCTTTTCCAGCTACAACCAAGTCCTGGTTAAAGAAGAAGACCAATATAAAACAACATTTACCACCAAATGGGGCACCATGGCATATAGGAAGATGCCTTTTGGGTTGTCCAATACTGGCACCACATTTTAGAAAGCCATGGAGATGGCATTTGCTGGTTTGGTGAACAAGTTCATTCTAGTTTATTTGGATGATATAAAAGTCTTTCCAAAGGATACTAATGATCACCTAGCTCATCTGAGGTACATCTTTGAGAGGTGCAGAGAGTTTGGAGTTTCATTGAATCCAAAGAAATGCATTTTTGTTGTCCATGAAGCCAGATTACTAGGGCACATTATTTCTAAGAAAGAGACAACAATTGATCCTAAGAGGATAAAGGCCATCATGGCACTACCCCTGCCAGGTCACAAGAAGGGACTGTAGAGTTTCCTTGGAAGAATCAACTTCTTGAGAAGATTCATTCCAAATGTTGTAACACTACTGAAACCTATGACCCAAATGCTGAAAAAGAACTCAACCTTTCATTGGACAAATGAAGGAAAGAGGTGTTTTGAAGAAGTCAAGGAAGTGATTTCTTCTGCTCCTACTCTAGTAAACCTTGACTTTTCTAAAGATTTCATCTTGTATGCTTTTGTGGACACCAATAGTATCTCTGCCATGTTAGTCCAGCAGAATGTTGAGAAGCAAGAATAGCCAATAGCTTTCTACAACCAAGGTCTAGATGGTTATGAACTTAATTACACTCCTATAGAAAAGAATGTCCTAGCAATTGTGAGGAGTTTAAAAAAATTCAAACATGTGTTATCCAATAACATAGTACACCTAATGGTTGCTCACCCTTGCATAAAATATTTCCTACTGAATAAAGACCTGAGCCACAAGAGGGTTGGTTGGGTCACCAAAGTCATGGAGTATGACATTTAGATTAAAGTGACCAAGTTGATTAGAGGAAAAGGGTTCTGTGAACAACTGAATGAGAGAATAATAGACCAAAACCAGTAGAAGGAGGAGGTCATCCTGATGAACCCGAATGTAGAGCAGAGTGCAAGCTAGACAACAGAGATGAAATGTTATCTCTCAACTGGTCAATGCCCTCAAGGCCTTGAAAGGAGTAAAAGAAGGTACTTTAGACTCCAAGCTATCCCATTTATCATTATTAACGATGTTCTATATAGGAGAGATCATAGTGGTGTCTTGTTGAGATGTGTTGAAACCAGCCAAGTGGATAAAATACTGGAAGAGTTTCATGATGGAGGTTCTGGAGGGCACTTTACAGCCAAAACCACTTCTCTGAAAGTGATGAGAGCCATATACTATTGGCCTAGCATGTACAAAAATGCATTTGATTGGGTAAGGAAGTGCAAGAACTGTGCTCTGTTTGCTGGAAAATAGAAGTTAGTAGCCCTCCCTCTACATCCCATCAAATTGGAGAAGCCTTTCTCCAAATGGGGATTAGATTTCATTGGACCTATCAACCCCCCATCCAGTGCTAGACACAAATGGATACTTGCTGCTACAGATTATTTCACCAAATGGACAGAGGTTGTAGCATTGAAGGAAGCAAATGAGACTTCTATCCTAAACTTCTATCAAGACATTGTGTCTAGATTTGGCACTCTAGATTCTATCATTTCAGATAATGATATGGCAATTCTAGGAACTAGAATCTCAGAATGGGCACTCAACCATAGTATCTTCCTAAGTAGCTCTTCTAACTATTACCCTCAGGGTAATGGTCAGGTAGAATCAACAAACAAGAAATTGCTGAGAATCATCAAAAGGACTGTATCATCTTAAAATGGAAGCACTTCCATGTTAAGAGCATTTATCCCTTCGAGTAAGTGGTTTGGGGTCATATTGGATGCCTTGAATTGATCTTTTCTTTGATTTGGCTTTCTCTCCGCTTTTCACTTCTTTTCTACTTTATTCTAGGTGAAATTAGGGTTAGGATCCCAAGGATTCTCCTTAATTTCCCTCTTCCATGGCTCTATTTTTTAGGTAGGATTTAGAAATAGGTCCTCATAGTCTTCATCATAGTAATCATAGGATTTTTTGTCTATCCCTTGCATTTTGTCCTATTTTGGTATCATTTTTAGGTTTCTTGGCATCCCTAGGACCTCCTGACTTGGTTCTGAGTGAATCTGTGACCAGAGTCAGATTCGAGGTCGAACCTGACTCGGTCAAGATCAAGCTCGAACCTGACTAGGTCAGGTCCAACCTTGATTTTCCCCCCTTCCATCAAGTTTCCAATTTCCTTGGTTTCTGGGCATCGGGCTTTTGGGATATTTATTTTCCTGCCTACGGGTCGGCCATTTCGGGTTTCAGGATGGTAAATCCTTCAATTGTATTTAATCTAGGTATATTTTCTAAAGGTTAGGACCTAATTTGGATTTAATTCTCCAAGGTGGCCCCTCTAGAGGATTGTGCCCTAGTTCACTATAAAAGGAGGTCTTCCTCTCTCATTTTCTCATCCATTATTCACATCAAGCAATCAAGTTTTTATGCTCAAGCTCTCTCAAGCTCTCAAGGTGATCAAGCAAGCAATCATCTTCTTTTCCATTCAAGTTTTCCATTGAAGATCAAGGATTCAAGCATTCAATCCATTGAAGGGATTTGGTTCAAGCATTCAAGATTCATCCTTCAAACCCTAGATCTAGCCATCATGGTGATGTGATCTTCCTTCAAGATCCTTCAATTTATCTTCAAGATCCATTCATTCTTCTCTCAAGGTGGATTCCAAGCATACAATCATGGAGGTTTGATTGACATTTGTTGATTATATGTCCAAGCTTTCATATCAACATACTTGATTACATTTCAAATACAGTTGCATATCTATTGAATGTCATAGCTTCATTATTAGATCCATTTCTACTACTTGCTAGCATTCCTATTTCAATTTCAAGATTAAGGTTGATTCCAAATTGGGGTTTGACCAAGGCAAACCCCCCCAAATAAATAAACAAAAACCCTCATTTTCTTACAAGTACAGGTGTGGAATTTTGGATCTGAGAGTGAATTTGGATACCCTTTTCAGAAAACTTCTAAGATCTGCGAACAAAATCAAAATTGACCTTCAAATAAGGAATGTAGTATTTGACCTTTTATGAGGGTCAAACCCAACCTGAGCTCATCTTGGAGAAAGATTTTTGGGTTTTCTTTGTCTCGACATTTCCAGTCTAGAACAAGTTGCATAATCTTCTGAAAGTACACATAGACATCAGAATTTGACATTTTCTAGATCTGCCCTAATTCAAGGTTAGTATTTGTATCTCAATTATTTCATATTTCAAGATTAATATAACTATAGGGAAGTATAGGGTCTCTCTCTCTCTTCCATATTCTTCATAGATTGATTCAATTGTTTATTAACCTTTTGGTTGATCAAATTGGATCTCTCCTTTGGAAATTTGGATTTAGGAGTGGATCTCACATTTCCCCCACACACTTACACATATAGAGGTGATTCCAAATTACCCCTATTCAAGGACTATAGAAGGAAACCAAAGGGATTGGCACAACAAGTTGAAGTTAGCCTTATGGGCAAATAGAATAACACCCAAGAGGTCTACAGGTAACTCACCCTATACACTCATTTATGGTAAAGAAGCAAGGATTCCTTTGTCTACTGAGTTTCCTACTTTAAGTTTAATCAAATAAATTGATCTTATTGAGGAAGATGCTATGCAAGTCAGGCTTGTTGAACTAGTCAAACTTGAAGATGTAAGAAAGCTAGCACTAGAGAAACTAGAGGCTCATCATTCTCAGATGAAGAAGAACTTTGATAAGAGAGCCACACCTAGAGGTTTCAAGGAGAGGGACCTTTTCCTCAAGTGGGATGAAGCAAAGTACAAACCAGGAAGGCATACTAAATTTGATGCCATATGGAGTGGGCCTTTCATGGTGATTGGATGCAAAGCCCATAATGCTTTTCAGCTGGATAGTATGGATGGAGAGGAGCTGCCCATTCCTGTGAATGGGATTCACCTCAAGGCTTGTCTCTAAGGTCTATTTCTACCCTTTACATTATTAGGTTAGGAGTTTCCAATTTTCTATGTTCCCTAAGTGCCCGACACAAGTTTTGTTTCCAATTTTTAGTTCAATTTGTTTTCAGTTCGGTTTTTAGTTTGGTGTGAGTAGTAACAAGCCAAAGAGGCTATCTCTAGTAGTTAGCATTTTTTTCAGCAAGGAGGATTGGTTGTCCAAAGGAACTAACTTAAGTTTGAAGCTTATGAGACTCCGTGCCCAATGGATCTTTAAGGCAGTTGGTCAGGATACTTAGCAGGCAAGCACTCCAAAGAGGTCGCCAGAATGTTATCATATTTTAACTCATTCTTAGATTGGTAACCTAATTACTAGATGATGCTACAATACCCTAGTTTGTGTTATTAGGTGATCTTATTTAAGTTTGTGCTCATTTCATTTTGGAGATTGCATGAAAGAGAAAGGAAATAAACTTCTACATCTAGAGATTACACATGCATGTATCAGTGATATGTATGCTGTACAAAAGGGAAAGAACTGGAAATAAAAAAGCATCTATCTGAGCTCACATAGGCTATGAGCATATCCATTACCAGAATTGAATGAATGAGTATAGATATACATAAAAAAAAATCAATTAAATACTAGGGTACCAGACATTGCCTGGCAGTGGTGTCCGGATTCGGTCTCATCCAGAGAGCTCCTGAGATCTAGAACCTGCAAGAAGAGAAGAGGGGATATGGTTAGATCCAATGGATCTAAGCAATGGCTGGTATCATAGTATTTATAGAATGCATACATACACTTAGCCATGCACCTCTGACAAAGGCTGTGCTCAGGGCATGTGTATCAAGGCTCTAGGGATGAATGAGACACCATGTTTTTACTAACATGTTTTTTTCATGTGCAGACATAGGAGGAGCTGATCCAACAACAAATCCCATGAATGACCTAGGCCCTTGATGCGGATCATGACAGGAAAACCCCAAGTTTTTTGTCATTGATCGCATCAAGGGCCAAGAGCACCCACAGTACAAAATGGAGGAACATCCAGATGATGCAACATCAATGGGGACACTTGAGAATCATGAAGGCAGAATCATGGAAGTAGAGAAAAACATGAAAATACAAATGGCAGAATGATTATAGGGGCATTGCAACACAAGGTATAAATGATGAACATAACATCTTCCAAGGATATCAAATAGATCTCATTAAGCACAATGAATCATCATCAAAACAGAGATATAAGGGCACATAAATTTGCATATTAAAGAAGGGTACATTACAGCATGAGTGTGTTCAAATCTGCATGGTTTTACCTCATATTCATGGCATAAACTATGTTTAAGTCTACTTTTAATGCTAAGGAGAAAAGCTACCAAAGGGTGGAATAATTACATAGCATCATGGTAGGATCCTATGAAATAATGAGTGACATCTAGTAGGTATGTAGTGCCTTGAAGATACCATTCAGTGGGCAAACAAGGAAATAACAAATAGTGCCTTAAGTCATGTGGTAAATTACAGTAAACAAAGAACAAGCAGTGGGCATAGCATCTTTTAGTAGCATCAAATGACAAATCACATGAAGCAATGAGATCAATAACAACAAGCACCTAATATTTTCATGTAGTGATAGGGCTATATCTCATGGGTTTCAAGAAGTAAGCATACTATACACTAGCAGATACGAGGGGGTTTCAAATAACCCATGTGATAACAGTGAATAAGGGTGAGAACTGAACAATAGGGCTCATGGCTCATAGGTCATGAAGCTTCAAAATAGTGAATCCAGTCAAAGATTAAGATACCTTCAATACTGTGAACTCACGGGTCTTCATCACCACAAGACCAATCACCATAGTAAGGATCTTAATACAGTAGACCCGATCCTCATTAATATGATACCATCGACCCCAAGGATCATGACAATAAACATTCATATAATGTCACCCATAATGGCAATGGATGTAGCAAAGAAGAAATAAGAAAAGGGAGATATCAAATCATAGTTCACATAGAAGCTATAGATAAAAATGACAAGTGAGACACATATTGCTAAATTCAATGGTTCATGTCCATCCATAAAATGCCAATACATTAAACAAGATTCACAGCCCCGTGAATGATCAAGTAACAATAGGGATGAGGACACAAAGGTGAATGCATAACATTTTGCGATGCCACTAAAACTAAGGGGTAGGGCACAAAGAAGAGACACAGGAGCATGCCCGCATATAGATGGAATTCAACAACAGTACGGGGTTGTGGCCTTCAACACTAATCATCATGATGGTGAATGATCAACGTAGGGGTGCCCTTGTAAAAAACAACAACATCAATGCTACAATATGTCCAAAGCACGGTAAGATGCAATTCTCTAAATGGAGGTACGAGAATCCAAATGGCACAAATAGTAAATATATATGGTATAGGAGCCCACAATCCATAGGCAGAGCATCAGTACCTAAAATAATAATACAATAGACATGGTTCACGTGCCTTGAGGAGTGAGACAGTAAGCCATAAGCTCACTGATAAATGAACATCAACCCATAAGTGAGCTCGCAAAATAGTACACAATACCCTAACTATTCCATAGGCCGAAGGCATGGTGCCAGTCAAAGCAATGAATATGCAGGGGGTGTCATTGACTACGTGTTGTAAATCAATCCAAATACTGATGGACATAGTGTGGGCGGTATGTGAAAGCAAAGTAGAGGAAAACACTGAATATTATGAGATGTGTTAATTTTTCGCTATAAGGTAACATATAATATGCATCATAGACACCATGAAGTATAGCAATGCTCAAACCATCCATCAACAACCACATAACTCATGGGCTCCATTGTATTTGGATGTCAGTTACGGGCGATCAAAATTTTGCACGAGGGCTTTCAATATAGTCACAATGAACTCGCAGGTTAATTTGTAACTAGCATCTAGTGTCATAGAAGCATGGTGCCGTGCACAATAGTAGTATAGAATATCTTTCACAAGCCATGATAACAAGCTTGAATATACACACAGGTTGTGGGTCAATAGGGAACCTGATATAAACAATGCCCTAACAAAATGGTCATCGGGCTTTCCCAAAGCAATAACTCAAATGACTTATGAATAGAGAACAAGCAGTGAGCTCAAAGAATTGAATAAGCATGCCCTAGTTGTAAAACTTGGTGCCAACATGACAAAGATAGTAATGCCATCAAATGCAGAGAATTTCACAATGCAAATGTCGTGCCCTAGCTTGAAAAAAATGAAATAATTATGAATCAATAACAGTGGGTCTATATTGTTAAATGCTATATTCATTAAGTTGAATACACACTCACAGGCATGCAATATAAGAGAATGAATCTATATAAAAAAATAATAATAGAGGAGCGGAGCCATTGCAATGCCTTCACATCCAAGTATACATGAAATGAAAAAACACAATAATGAAGAAGATCAAGCCTTCCTACCTTGACAATATGACACCTCGAGATCCTTGATTTAGGTTTCTAAATCCATGTGTATGCCAGCTGAAGAAGGAAACTTTCCAGTTGCCAAAAATTGAAGGGTTTGATGCCAGTAGTTCGCATTTTGAATAAGGGTTTTATCATTTGACCATTATTTCTTCCCTCCCCTTCTTTTTAGGGTCAAGGTTCATGAGTTCCTATTTTGATGCCTTTTTTCTTCAAACTTTGGATTTAGGTGTTTTTCTTTAAATGTGCTTTCCCCACTTTTGGGTTGAGAGCTTGTTAGTTTAGGTTATTATCAAAATATGCTAATCCATAGTTTGTGGTAGGGCATAATTGGGTTATTATTTAATGTTTTTTCTTTTTAAAATGTGTCTCCCTATTTTGGGTAGAGACCATTTTATAATGCACATTAAATCCATTTTATGTCATAGGGGTTATGTCAAAATGTAATAGTCATCGCACATATTATTGTAAATTCTGACAAATGGTTTTTTTATAAACCATTGTCAGAATCTTTTGGTGCATGACTTAGTGGATAGAGTGGCCTTCTTTGACTATCTATTTTTAGGGACCCCACTTTTTCCGCTCCCCTAGAAACCTAGGAGTTTGGCATTCGAATTATGATACAGCATCATGGGTCTATTATTGATCTTTTTTCTATTCTTAGGAGGTAGTGGAATTTGAATTCAGATTCCTAGGTTTTAGTTATATACCTCTCACTTTTGGTGATTGAGGTTAGCTCTTCATTATTTTCTCTCTGATATGAGTGTTGTAGCTATGAGAGACACAATTGTACTTAGTTTCTTTTCAGCAATAAAATTGATCCTTCTTATTTCCCTACAATTTCGGATTGGCTTTTTGAATCACATGCAGGATTACTGTGATGTCTTTGTATCCTTAATCTGCATGTTGATTCAAGTTAGTTCTCAGGAATTCATCTTAATTCAGTAGTGTAACTTGTGTGCAATTGAGAATATCAGAGTTGTGGAGTTTTCTTCCTTTTTGTATTATCATTAAGAGTTTAAGAAAGCGGAATCAAGTTGTGATTCAAGTTTTTTTCACTGTTGGAGTAAACTTATTTTGAGTTGTGGATCTTCTTTTGAATTCGGTGGATCACCTTTGATTTCATTCTTTTTTAGTTGTTTGTTTGTATGCACTCTCTCCCTTTCCTCCTAAAAGTTAGTAGGTTTTTCAAGTGATCCAAAGGGAAGTTGGCCCTTAATCCGAAGGTCTATTCTCAGATAGGTTACCCACAGCCTGAGAATAGTACCATGTTTCATAGGATTGCTAGGTTTAACACTTAGCAAATTGGGTGAAATCCTTAGTGACAACACTAATCTCACCCGAAGAGGATCTTCAATTTCTTCTAGCTCAAATAAATCTTCAAGTTCACCAATCCAATCAATCAGATTGTCAGGTTTCAAAGTACCAAAAAAAGTAGAAACTTCCATTCATTAATTACTAATCTAAGAAACAGATCTAGGTAACCAAGTAGTTTTGTCTTCGCTAGATCTATCCCTCCAGTCATCACCACTAGATCTAGCTTGTTCAAATTCTTCAGCAACTTCTTCATAGCCATCCTCAATACCAACATTCTGAGGTATATGAGTAACAACTCTCATGATCTCAACGACCATGTCATTCTTCATCAATTCCATCTCAGAACTAATATCTGATTTCATCTTCTCTATGATCTAGGCTTCAACAATATCATAAAGATAAGAAATAACTCTAGGGTCCAATCTTCTTGGAGGCATCCTTAAAGATAAGGGAAAACCCTCTACAACAAACCTTCACTGACCACCTTGTGACAATTTCCAAGTTAGATGCAAGTCAGATCGCAATCTACAATCCTAAAAACAACTAGGGCACAATTTCACAAGTCCAGTACTATGGATCTGCAATCTAGATTGTGCACAATATCTTCGCCAACAAGATCAACTTTGCAACATCAGCCTTGCTAGGTCAACCTTCTATTTCTATAAGATCAAACTCTCAGCTCCAACAAGAACAAACTTCACTCTGATACCACCTGATGTAGTCAAGGATGGTGGATCCACTTAAGGACAGTCCAAACCTTACAGCCAATAGAATTACATAGTGGAATACTCAACAATGCAACACAATGTAATTGTTTAACTTTGATTTTCATTAACATGCCCAACTATAAGGCCTTCCGGGTTAGGGCCAATTACAGTAAAAAAACAATTCCGCAAGATCCACAACCTAATCTAACACAAACAATAGCTAGTTCATCTCTGAAGACAATCAGAAGCTGATGGAAACCCTAAGGAAGATCTAAACTTGAGCTCGCAAGCCTCCAAGCAATCTCCTTGTTCCCAAGTATGCAAACCCCTAGCTTTGCTACAAACAACTATCATATTACAATCTGATCTGCAAGATCATCAAGAACTTTTCCACAACTTCACTTCTGAGATCCAGATCTACTAAGTTCTTCTCCCTCCCTTTTGTCCTCTCAAAAAATCTACCCAAATCATCCTTAAATACTAATCATCAGCCACAAGTCGGCCAGATGAAATCCTTAACTCTCCTAAACAAATAATTAAATGCCATACAAGTCGACTTACAAAATGTATGCAAACATTTAATTTAGCATGTTAGCCCAAAATAATGGCTACCAACAATAAATGCACCAAGTGAGCCCAACAAATCACACAGAACTCCAGTCGGTAAGTCTGAACTACCAAGCATTAGTGAATTAACCGAGCAAGCCAAGCATTGCCAAGCACCAGTGTCGACCGAGCACCGCAGGCATGACCAAGTAACACTATCACCGAGCACCAGAGAGTATCGAGTTCCTTTAGTGATCAAGCTTCTTTAAATGACCGAGACCATCGGTCAAGGCTACAACCGAGTGAAACCAGCCAAAACATAAATAGTCCATGCAGTATCACCGAGGACGCAAAATGCCCTTGCCTCAACCTTGGATGCCCCTGCATCAGAATAGTATCATTCATATTGTTTCCCCTCATCAAAATCACTTTCAATTTTCATGACTTATCCCTAATGGATATAATTCTAAAGTAGTTTCCAGCTCACCACAAAATATGCACTCAAGTAGTTTTGACTAACGTGCAAACCTCACTCAAAAGAGGTTTCAAGATCACCATAAACTCTGCACTCAAGTAGTTTTGGATTACTACAAACCTCACATGCAAGTGGTTTCAAATTACCAAAAAATAAGAACATAATAGTTTCAATGACCACAAACTATCATAATGGGGAAACCATCAACACTCTAGGCTTTCCTTCTTTTATACCTGCATTAAAATTAATCAATATTAAGTCCATATAAAAAGAAATCAATGTACCTAGATAGATGGGTACCCATTCGTTGTACAGGAATCCTTTTCAGATACATGGTTCATCAATATGTTAAACCAAAAATATCTTGGGTGTCAAGTACAACTAATCATAGACCCCTTACATATGCTCATTAACAAGCATTGCTAATTTAATGTTAATTACTTTTACCATATTATTTGGGATTGGGTGTCAGGTACAACTAATCATACACCCCTTACATATGCTCATTAACAAGCATTGCTAATTTAATATTAATTACTTTTACCACATTATTTGGGACTAGCCTCTTTTCAAAAGCCACCCAAATACTATTGACAACAAGATTAAAACATCAATCTTTTTAGGGATATTATTCTGACAACCTTCTTTTACATGACCACTTCTTGATAGCAATATAGCCTTCACATTTAGATAGACAAATTCTCTCACCACCAATCCAAATAATTTGTACCCCAAACTAGAACACATATATCATACAGACCTTTGCACCATGACAATAATATTTAGTACACTATCTCACCTTCACTTCAAACTTTTTGTATGTAAGGCAATCAATGGTAACTCCCACAACTAATCTATAATACTAGACACATAATTCATTGACACACAAAGCTTATATGCCTCATCTAGCACATAGATATAATGTCAAAACATAGATCGTCAATATTTAACAATCACTTCAACCTTCACAATTTTCACAATCATCTTCAACACTTCTAAAAACACTCTGACTCAAACCCTTGATAAACTATAAACATTCAAGCCACAAAACCATTGAATATAATAACATACTTTGGTGTCTTCTTTATACTCTTCAAAATGATTATCATAATTGATGGTACACAACTTACAATCCAAATTACGTATATTTTTTTACAAATTCATAAAACACATATCAAGATTTAAACACAACATACCACAACTCACACTTTTCTAAATTGTTTAGATATCAGCAAGAGATTTCTACAACACTGCTCGGGTCTAGAAATTTTTTTTTTATAGATATCAACAAGAGCCTTCTACAACACAACTCAAATCTGGAAAAACAAATATTTTGACTTTTCATATAGATTTTTTATAAAATAATTTCTCCTTGCCAAAATATTTTAACCTTTGCAATCAATTTTATTCACTTCATTTTTTATAGATTTCACTACCAATAATAATATAGCAACCTGAGGTAGCAATAAAACTCCTGTGTGCAAATCCAACATCTTTGGCAACTACTTTATCATCTCTCCTCCTTTTGTCAATGGGTGGAAACTCTTTAACAATCTACCTTCATATTGAACATCTCTTCTTCTAGAGTAACATGTTGACTCCTATGAACTCTATTCTCTTTATAAGCTTCAACACACCCTATAATTTGGGCAACACTATAACAACAATCTTAATTTTACTTTTCAAATAGGATACATTCCTAAAACTCAATCCACAATAGATCAAAACACAAATCAAACTTTACTAGATCAAATTACATACAAATCTCTACTAAACACTAATATTCCCTTTGGTTTTGATACCAAGTTATAAACATTTGTACAGAGGAGAAACTCATATGAATGAGCTCTGTAAGATTCCAATGCCATTCATCTAATTTATAGATGAATACATATTAAATTTTATAAGACTATTGTTCAGAGTTAGCTATGGAATCAATGATGGATGGTGATGAGAAACTTACACGTGATGTTCATGGATGTCTAGAACCTTCACTCGGCCTATGGTTAAAATATATGGTTGGATGTGATAATTAATTTATGGCATCTAACAATTTCTATGCAATGATAGAATTATGATTGTTCTATTTTTTAATTCTTTTGTCCAATGCTAAAATGTTACCTTTTCAACTATGCACATGTGCATGATAGAAAATCATCCTGGGAAGATTTGTTGATTCCGCATATGCTTTCACATGAAGGAAAAGGGTTTTGCATCAAATGAAACTTTCTTGATGTGTATTCTCTTTTTGGAAAGAAAGTTGAGGTTGATATTCCCTCATTAATATGTTCTGATTCTGAGTTTCAGGCTCTTTGTAATTAAAAGAGTTAGAGATTTATGGAACTGTTTGAAAAGGGTTTCTAGATCTCTTCGGTAATTTAATATTTTTTAAAATGGACATATTCCAAACAAATGATGAGGGAAGGTGAGCCTTTATTAGGATCCCTTACAATGGATATTTATTCTTTTCATTTTAGTGATGTTTGAAATCCCGGTATTGTTAAGAGGCAATGTCTATGTAGCACCCAAACTATACAATTTATTGCAATTATGAATTAATTAAAAATTAGAATACAATGACTATTCTAATTTATAACTAATTATTAATTACAACAAATGGTATAGTTTTAGTGATGAATAAAAAATGGTTTTTTAAGATCCCTCCACATTCTTTCAAGGTCTAGTAATTAGTGGCCAAGAAAATATAATAAATATTGTAATTATGGAGATCATTGTTCAAACCTTCAATCTTTGAACTTTTGTGCATTATTTTTTTGACTGAAGTGTAGTATGCAAGACGTGCAACATTGAATTATGTGAAGGTTATCTACTATAACTAAGAAGTTTTTTAAAATTGAAGTGCAGTTCCCCATCCCTTAAGGGTATTTAGAAGTATATATTTCATTCTCACCATCCAATCCTAGTATAATTCTTAACCATTGATCACCCTTTGATTTCAAAGACTTTTATTTGTCAACTAATAAGAAAGGATACTTGTTCTCTTCAAATCCTTGAAAGGATCTCAACCAATTTGAGCTCTTGACTTACCTTTTAATCATATCCATCTAATCTTCCTACAAAAAATCTAATATCCAAATTTTATTGAATTAGATGTCATTCTAAGCCATTTAATATGATTACATGATTTGCAATCTTATTTTGTAGGAGATGAAACTCACATGCCTCATCATCCACCATCCTTAAGTACAACCACCATCACTTAGTGTAATCAAGGTTCTAGTATTAGTGAGATATATTTATGCTTTCATCAATGTTTGCTAATCCTTTCCTTATCTTGATTGTTGCATTTGATTATGAATTAATTGATCAATTTTATTAGCTCATTTTAATGTTAGTAAAGGGGAAGGATGTCATATGTGCGAAGAAGCGGTGTAAGAGGAAGTAGTGGGTCTCAAGAAAAGATATTGTCTTGTTTTTAGTTCCATTCATGGAGAAAGATATTTAGAATTGTAGGCTTCAACATTGGGTATTGTGTAACTAGGAGTTGGCTAAGGATATTGATTGAGTTTCTTGTGTTTACATTAAAGAAGCCATGACAAATCTAATGTTTTCCCCAAATTTTACTTATGGAAGGGAATACAAGACAATCCAACGGATCTTAGCTATTATGAGCATAAAGAGAAATTTTGATCACTGCACAAACATATTTGTGGCAAGTGATTTTTGTTGATTCCTTTTAGTATTGTTCTTTGTGCCATATGATGGCTCGGGAAAAAAAGAAGCAAATAAGAGAAACAATATAGAATTTATTTAGGTTTAAACTTGATAGTCAAATGAACTTTGTTGATATAAAATTATGTGTCCTATTTAAAATCACCTTTCATTTCCAATGATGGCATATGGTAAAGGGAAAAACAACACTAATATTTATCAAATTATATGGTTTGGTTTGTTTATAGACGATGAAACGGTTAGATTTTTGTTTCGCTTGAGTGAGTATCAAATAATGCTAATTTATATTAAATTATATGGTTCGACCAGTTCATTTGCAGATGAAATGGTTAGATTTTGTGTTTCTTTTATAGAATTTTGTATTTAATATTTCAAACATCATGTAAAGTTTGTGTGAAAACTACTAAGAAAAAAATTCGACATAATTTTAAAGAGGAAAATGGCATATTTCATCTCTTTATACATCAAAATCTTATTACATAGTCTTATATGTGACTATCTCAGTTCTATAACCACATGTACCTTCTTACTTATCTCCATCAGAGAGAAGACCCGAATTCTTCATATTTTTGTGGTTTCCTGTATATATTTCTTTATCGGCAATGTGAGTGCATTTTGGTACTGGGTTGATTACCATACTCTACATATTTGCAACAATCATCACAGTCAACAAAATTGAGTTCACTTTCGAGCATCTCTTCCTTTGCTGATCCCGGTCCAACATTAGTATGAACATCTATAGCAACCAAGATTGCGAAAATTTCAATGTATCATTGTTTTCAAGGAAAGCAGTGAGGCACCAAATTATGTCCTAGGGTCACTGCGTGTCCCATATTCTAGAGCCCTATTATCGGCCGAAAACATGTATTGATGCTGGTTTTATGATAAATCATAGGTGCCAAGACCATGTTTTAATTTTTGAAACATTTATTAGTGATCATTATCGGGTCTGGAGCACTCTACAAAAAGACTTCTTGTTACCCATAGGTGTTTCTTCAGTCCTGTAATAGAACATCAGCGATTTCTTCTATTTGGGCGGTACCATCATAGGGGCCAAATTAAAATCTGTCAATGTTGAGATGAGGATATCTAGATCTTGACATCGTACTCCTCTGCAACATGTTCAAAGTTCAACTTTTTGCACATTCTTATACCACATTACTTCATTGTTTAAACACTTGTAACTGTGTATAAGAAATATATTCATGAGATATTAAAATGATTAATCTACTTGAGTTATGCTAAAATATGCTAAAGAATGATCAAATTCAAGTAAATAATGTCAAAACCGTCTCATCTCTTCCTATCTAAAGAAGCTAAAGAAATGCTCTCAGCTTGGCATCCATTAGAGACAACTTTAGAATGAGAAATTAAATAATCTATGATGTAATTCTCCCTATTATATCTCAATTATGCTCAAAATCAAACTACAACTCTCCATTATGATCAAATTACTCAAATAATACAAATTGCTATGAAAACTTAAATCAAGTTCACTAGAGTAATGATGCATTAATATAATGGATGATTTTCTCTAAAAATGCATTCTATTTATAGATTTTTCCAAGATTAGGGGGTAGCGTAAGATTAATCATGATTAAGTTTGGATCATGTTAATGGTTTCAAATGTTGAGACAGAGTAAATTATATTTTGTTCTCAAATGTTGGAACAAAGAGACAAAACAAAGGGTCATGATGCATCTCCAAGATGAGTGGTGTAGAATTGATTTGGACATGATCTATGTGAGCTCATTCTTTCATTCTTATTGGATCATTTTTATTTTGTCCATATGTGGTTGGTGAGAAAAATAGGAATTAATAATTGATTTAATTGATTTATCTTAGCCATGTGCACCCTTGAATGTGTTAGATCTGATTTGATTAAACTAATTAATTAATTAATTAAAATCAATTGCACAATTATTTTCTCTTTTTTATTTAATTACTCATTTTGGCTTTGATTTCAATTAATTCTTTCTTCTATCCTCAATTTCTCATTTCAATTTCACCTGACCAATTTTAGGTGTACGTACAAATGTCCCTCTTCAAATCAATGTGCAAAGCATGTTGGTTCAAAGAATGTCCGATGTTTCAATCGCGGATGCCTGATGTGATCTTGAAAAATCAGTTCCTGATTTGCAGTTAATTTTGAGAAAAAATTCCTGATTTGATAATAAATTCTAGATTCACTAATGACTACCTGATATGATACTTGAACTTGAAAAATTGTGTCCAATGTTCCTGATTTGAAGATTTTTGTTGATTCAGTTGATTTGAATTACAATATTGACATTGATGATGATATGATGGCATGGCCCCTCAGAAAATAAATTGGAATTGATTTTGGATGATTTGATTGATTCTATAAAATTTCAATTTATTTTCCAATAAAAATTAATTTGGAATATGCCCTAGTCATGAGAGAATATAATGACAACAACTATGATTGATATAATGTTGTTGATGCTCCAGATAAGTTGATGGTGTTTTGGTATCATTTGATGTCAGTCAAAATCACTTGGTTGATGTTGTATTGATGTCAATCTGATAAGTTAAGTAGGTTGATGGATTGATGCCTCTCTCAAGATCTAGACAGAAGAAAAAAATGATTTTCCTTCCTCAAGATCTTTAGGTAGGAAATTTTATGTGCTCAAAGATGAGAAAGTAGATGATAGGATAATCAATTGATGCTTGATGATCAATTGGATGATTTGACTAATTGTTATTAGATTTTATATTTGTATTTATGTTTTGATGATACAAGGCTAATTAGATGTTCTCATGATGCAAAATTTGGGATTGGTAGAAGAACAAGGTCATATGTTAGTGCAGGTACAGACATAGATATAGGTGATGGTAAGGATTAGGTTCCCCTATTTGATCAAATGCACGTTGATTATATCCTTAATGCATAATGAATCATTTGATGGATCACGATTTACATTTATTTTTATCTTGATGATATTGAAGTACCTTGGTTGATCAGATTGAGCATAACTTTTGATGATGGATATTTCAGACATTGATGATGTTGATTAGGACTTTGATCATATATTGATGGACATTTTCTGATGTATATTTATAAGCATTTGATGATGTACTATTGACATGGCCTTTTGATGATGATAACTCTACCCCTTTTTTTTAAGGCAAACCTATAAATTTTAACATGCAAAATTTAAGCTATATGGATGCAACTAGTTGTCTCTTTTAATCATAAAGATGCTTGTTTTCATCATTGAGCTTTTGGCAACATAAAATTGGTACAATCATCACTGGTTCAACCATGATGGTCTGAATACCGCTTTCCTTTCGGATTTTTTGTATGAAGCTAGTACAACCCTCACTAGTTTGATTTTCAACCATGATGGTATGAATAACACTTTTGTCGAACTCAATGTTGCAAGTGGATTTTTTCATTAAGATATAAAAGATCTAAATGGGTAAGGTATCCTGTCGCGTAAAAAGAAAAATATATGATTATCTCCATATGTACATGTCCTCAATGATTCTTTGATGATCATATCATTAGATGAATGTTACATACTTTGAAGCATCAACCTTAAGACAATCATACAGAAAAAATATCAATCTTTTATCATCGCTCCTCTAGTAAAAAATACATCATCAATTTTCTAAAAGGACTCGAATCCACAATTAAGTAACACTTCAAACATTTTTCCTTTGTTTTCAAATCCATATCTCAAGTAGAACTCCACCCATTTCAATATTTGTTTTTATTTTTAATTTTGATAAAAATAAGGCAATGTGTAAATCGAGGATTAAAGTGTTAAACATTGAAGTTTGAGATCAAATGCGTTTGAATCAGGAATTGATATGAATCAAAATTTCAAGTGTCAAATTTGTGGCTTGATGCATTGATTTTGGGCCAACTGGTGTCTATTTGATGAACCTCTTTGATTTAGGACAAATGCCCCCAGTTTGATTCCATAACAATGTTGGACTTAGACAATTTTCCAAACCATGATGAAAGCCTTGGGTAAATGCGAATGTCGCTCTAAGAATTTATTATGAAATATGTACAAATGATGGCTAACACAAGAATATATACAAGGATGATGTAGAAATGCAGATGGGAGATGGGACTAGACTTGACTAAAGGGTCAAATGACGTCTGTTTACTAGGTTTTCACTACTTATGTTTATTTCTCCTTTACTCTTTTATTTTATTTTTTATTTTTTATTTTATTTTACTTTATTTTTTATTATATATATATATACATATATATACATACATACATACATATATATATATATATATATATATATATACATATATAGATATATATATATACATATTGTGTGTGAGTGATTTACACCTTCATGAAATTACAAGATTAACTAAGAACAACAAGAATTAGAGCAAAATAATCTAACAAATGCACAATTAATCTATCAACATCTCATGGATCTCTAAAATAAAGTGGGAAATGAGGCTCTCAGCTATGATCCTCACTAGTGACACTCTAAAGATGAGAATTAAGCTATATGATATGCAAATTTAGATCTATTCTATCAAATTCTAGCTCTATTTGATGAACAATCTACTATGATCAATGCAATTTAAGCTAATTAGCAATGACAAATGATAAGTGAGTGATATGGATGCAAATTGACAGAGCTTTGCTGCAATTCAAAGATATGGAGTGGATGATTAATGCCTCAAAATGCCTTCTATTTATAGGATTTTCCCAAGGGTAGGGGGTAGAGTGAGATAACCATGGTTATGCTTGGGTAAGGTCAATTGGCTTTGCTTTGTCCCTAAATTGGGGGACAAACATTTAAATGGTTTCAAAAGGCTGGACCATTTCAACAAAAGTGAGTGATTTGTGTCCATTTTGTCTCCTTTTTTCCTTTGTTGAGGGAAATTCATATTTATTTATTAATTAAAGTAATTAAATTTAGCCATGAGGGGTAAGAGGTTCATTTTGATTTTTCATTTCAACCACTATGTCATCAATTGAATTTAATCAATTTCTTAGTGTTTTTCCCCTTTTCAAGCTTTATTTAATCATTTAATCATTTAATTGAATTTTCCTTTGATTTGAATTGCCTTTATTCCATTTATTGATTTTTTGATGATTTGATTACACCTTTTGATCGATTTAAGCCTTTACCAATTTTCCATGTCTACAAATGCCCCTCTTTGAGTCGATGTGTGAAGAACACCGATTCAAAGATTTCATTAGTATGATGATCTTATTCAGGTCCTGGTTCTGATATGCCTCTAATCGTTCTGATTGATGTACTTCCTGATGACGATGATGTGCCTCTGATATGATATGATTCTGATGCCTCTGATATGATATGGGTCCTGGGTTAATTGATAAAGGTCCTGGGTTGATTGATAAAGGTCCTGGGTTGATTGATTGCTGATATGTTGATAGGTTTGATATGATGACAGATTTGATATGATGACTGATATGCAATTGATATGATATGATACTGATATGATATGATATGCCCCACTGATAAATGTTTTGATGTGATGCCCATTGGATACTCTGATGCCCCCTCAGAAATAAAACATATTGAGTCCTTGATTTAAAAGATTTTTAAGTAGTTGGAATATGTTTTGATTTCTGATACCGTTTAAAAGAAATAATCAAGTTTGATTCATGCCCCGATTAATGAAAATGTCCTATAATAGGTTCAAAGTGCATTTTTTAAGTGTTTATGAGGACCAATTTCACCTTAAATAGGGTAAAACCCCTCATTTTACTATTCATTTGCACCGTTCCTTCTTGAGATTTGAGCTCTGATTTTAGCCTTTTGGAGACGATGGTGGTCCCACATCACGAGCATCGGTTTGAGAGAGCACGCCGGTTCAGTCGGAGAGCGACCGATGGTCCTCCAGTATGTCATTCAAATTTTCCTCATGTCTTTAAAGTTGCATTTATGACCTTATTTAATGCTTTTAAAAATTTTAATTCTGCGTTCGTGAAAAGAAATGTCGCCTCCGTGCATTTTAATATCGCCTGAAAATTTTAAATGTCGCCTTCAGTAAAATTGATGTCGCCTCCCTTAGCTATTCTCACGCATTTAGAAAATCTTGTGTCGCCTAAGGATAATTTAATGTCGCTTAGGGTTTAATCACTTTTATCAGGTGTCGCGTGATAATAAGATGTCGCCTGCGGAAAATCTTATACCGCCTCCGTGAAATTAAGTCACGCGGATGAATAAAATCACGCGTTTGAACAAAGAAATGTCGCCTCTGGTAAAAGAAATGACGCCAGAAAGAAAAGTCGCGTAAGTAAAAAATTTGTTTATTTCAAACTTTTCTAGGACGTCTGATTGCTCGATTGCGTCAACTTGATTGATATCGATCACGTCAATGAATTCAATCGAATGTTTAGTTAGGGTATTCCCTTTGTTTGATTTCAACAATGAATTAGGATATAGGTAACTATAATATCGAAGAATAAGGTTAATCAATCTTCATCATGAATGATAGATCATGGATCTAAATGTCCATTCATTTTATGCTCAAATGCTTAGAGACATAAAACTAGGATCGTCCTTCCTCAATGCTTAGAGTTAGGATTGATAAGTCTGATAGGTATATTTAAATTGATGACTATGATTGATTGTTTGATTTCCTGATAGTAAGTTATTCATGTGATTCCCTTGTTTTGATTAAACAGGAGGATGTCCCTGTGCTGTACCTTCGAACTGTACCACACTAGGTGATGGAGCTTAGGACACAGTTGACTGACGCCGAGAGGCTAGTGATTAGGCGCTGCGGTTTACTATGCGTACTAGAGCTTCCTCGGTTCCAAATGAACCGAGGTTTGATTACTGCTGTCGCAGAGCGTTGGCACTCTGAGACAAACACATTTTGGCTACCACAGGGCGAGATGACTATTACACCGGAGGATGTTTACAGATTGCTACGGATCCTGACTCATGGAGAGATAGTATATTATGATGCAGTCTATGATGGGACATATTGTCGACGAGTATTCGGAGATCCGTCTATTGGTGATGATTGTATCTTATGGCCTCAGTTTTCCTCATTTCCTATTTTACCAGCATTATTAGGTGCTATCATTGGTGGTGTTTTATTACCTGATCGGCGAGGTCACGGATTTTCAGTGGGATGGGATAGGATTATCGAGGATTTGCTACATCATCCTAGACGCTTTGACTGGGGATCTTGTGTGCTAGCACAGCTTTATCACGATCTTCATGAGGTGGTTTACAGGAGATCAGCCTCATTATCTGCTAGGATTCATATTTTACAGTTGTGGATATGGGAGCACTTACCAGTCAGTCATCCTATATCAGATCGAGATCATCCTCCAGGATATCCTTTTGCATGGCAGTATACTGGTATGGTGACACAGCATCACTTGGGTCACTTATAGTATTGGCGACGGCAGATTGATGACATGGATGAGGTCTATTGGAGACCATATGTTGAGGTCGAGGATTGGAGAGAGGATAGCTTGGAGTTACCATATATGTTTTCTCCTCGATGGATGATCGGCAGGATCGACTCTGTTCTTGAGAGATTCTTGGCAGGGAGAGTACTACGACAGTTTGGGCGGATTCAGCCTATGCCTCAGGGATCTGCAGTATATGCTTGTTCTAGTGCAGAGCGTGCTACTTGGGGTCACATGCCTTCATATGATGACGCTATAGAGCAGATATCATTACTGGGTTATATGGATTGGGACATGAGGTTACACATCAGAGATGCCGGAGTCACACAGGAGTATCTAGCTTGGTTGATGGAGCATCCGATGCCTCGATTTACAGACCCTGCAGAGCCAGTGCCTGGGCGAGATGATGATGGTGGTGGGAGGAGACGCAGAGGTAGACCCTGAGGTAGGGCAGTGATTAGGCTCAGAGGACGAGTGAGAGATGCACAAGTACAGGCACCACCTCCTCCTCCTCGTCCTGCAGTAGCACAGAGACAGAGGATAGATCGTCAGGATCATGTGAGGGCTGCTAGACAGGATCCAGGTACAGGATAGGATACGAGAGCAGGATTACAGTAGGCTACTGTGGATGGTCAGGATACAGGTGCACAGCAGATGCCAGCAGCTTTTTCCCGTGATCGGGGAAAAGCTCCTATAGATACAGGTGATCCTCAGAGTACCTATGAGGTTGGAGAGAGTTCTAGTACTACCCAGCTACGAGCAGATGTGGGAGCATTACGGACAGAGGTGTCACAGATGTCGTCTATGATTCAGCAGTTGGTATCAGGTTTGGCTCCCTTGGTTCCTCTCCTTGTTGCTATGGTTGGTCAGGTGCCTCCTCAGCAGCCTCCATCACAGCCTCCTCCAGGACCTCCTCCCAGTGGTGATGAGAGTTGAGCTATGAGTGCTCTTATTGATCATTTATGTACTGATGCTGAGATACTTGATATTGTACCTTAGTCTTGTGACCTTGGTGTCACCTTTCCAGTTGTATTTTGACACTTATTTGACATTGATGCCCCTGTTGATGGGCGATTATAGAGTTGAGTTTTATGACATCATTGTTATACTTGATATATTGAGTTATGAGTAGACGTGTGATATGAGAACATTTATGATCTTTCCTGCTTTTATTTGATGATATATGAGATTTCCTTTAGATGCTGCTATATGTGTTTATCTAATGCATTTGTTTTTGGATGGATATTGGCTATGGATGCAACGTATCTTATGTATGATATAGATAAATGGATGCATTTCTTCTTCATGTATGGATGTAGTTTTGATATGTTATTTCTCATGTATGCAATCTGTATGTATGCACATGTAAATGATTATTTCCTTCTTTTCTTTGATAATATCTATGTAATGATTAATGATATGGAATGAATGCAAAAAGTATAATCTCATATATTTTTATTTTTGTAGAAAAGATGATGTTGAAATGATGTTGTCCTTGTTGATTTAACCCTGTTAATGATGTCATGTACCCCCTTTTTTATGCGAAAATAAAACCCTTGGGAAAAAAATGCACATGCAATTAATCTAACATGAGAATGCAGTTTAACCTTTTTATGAATGCAGCTAAGTGTCACTAGCTTTTAGCAAATAAATGCCTTGAGGATATATTTTCATCATTGAGCACTTGGGACCGGAAAGTCGATACAATCACCACTTCCCACTGACATGATGATATGAATATCGCTTTTTATTTACTGCTCATATGGTAACCTCCGTTTTTCTTTCCCCTCGGTCTCATCGATACGACTATCACTGATTTCAAAAAAATCATGAGAGTACGAATACCGATTTTGTCGGATTCTATGTTGCAAGTGGATTTTGTCATTTAGATATGAAGAATCTAAATATCCAAGGTATCCGGTTGCGTAAACAAACAAAGGTTAACTCATTGTTTTATAAGATAATCCTCGATGGTTCTTTGATGACCATGTCTTTAGATGAATTCTCATAAGGCAATGAATTTTCCTCCAAACAGTCACTTCATAGTCAAGAAAAATATCATGTCTCCATCATTGCCAATCTAGTCGAAACATCATTGATGAGCTAAAAAGACTTGATACAAATTGAATGAATGTAAGTAAACAGATTTTTAACCAACTTTTCAAAAGAATCTATCTAAGTGTTTTGCATTGTTTTCTGATTTTCAACAAAATATATTTCCAAGTGTTTGATCATGACATGATTTTTGATTTTTAATCCTGAATAATAAGTCAATTTAGGCTTCAAGGATTTTGTTGTGGTAGTCAACTTTTTCGTTATCAATCAAAGGTTTACAAAAATCTGATCTCTCTTCTAAAAATGTTGATCCCTTTCTGCTTGTGACTGAATGTTGTTCATATGAATCCTTTTGAGGTACCCACTTTCCAATCCATTTATGCTGCCCCCAAGTATTTGATGTATCAATTTTGACAACTTTAGGCAATGCAAAGGATGGTGCTACAAACTGTTATTATGACTATGTACAAATGACGGATGCAATGAAGGTTTAGACAAATGGGATGATGAGATGCATTATATACACATGTGGCTAGGAAGGAAATGACCTAAGGGAACCAAAAGCGCTTGTTACCAAGTTTTCACTTTTGGGTATTCTCTTTTTTTTTTTTTGCTACCGAGGCGCCTATTTGCTAGGTTTTCACCAAGGCACTTTTTCTCTTTTTTCATTTTTTTTATTTTTTTTTTCATTTTTATTTTTTTTTTTCATTTTTATTTTATCACCTTGGCGCCTATTTGCTAGGTTTTCACCAAGAGATAGTTTTTCAAATGTTTTTGCTTTCTTCAGGCTCAATTTTCCATTGTTTTTTATCTTTCTTCTTTTCCAATGTTTTTGGATTTTCCATTTTCAAATGTTTTTGGTATTTTCCATTTTCAATTATGTACAATAATTATAATGCTCTCTCATCTGATACTCTTTATACTCTTTCATCTGTTTTATGTGTAGAATCTCTTCAAATGAATGCTATTTATGGGTTCTTGTAATTCTTCACCATTACAATCTGATAACTTATATGTTCCAGTTCCAAAGGATGACGCTATCACAAATGGGCCTATCCAATTAGCTTCCCACTTTCCTTTCTTTTCCCTTTCAACTTGATTTTTGGGATTTTCTCTTAGTACCAAGTCTCCTACTTGAAAATTTCTTGGTTTGATGTGTTTGTTGTAATTGTGTGCAATCCTGTTTTGATAACCTTTTAAATGCTCATAAGCTTGAGTCTGATGTTCCTCTAACAATTCCAATTGTTGTAGTCTGGCAATCCTATAATCCTCATCAGTGATCAATCCTCTTAATGAAACCCGTAGAGATGGAATTTCAACTTCTAATGGTAGAACTGCTTCGGTTCCATAGACTAAAGAGAATGGGGTGGCTCCTGTAGGTGTTCTGATACTAGTTCTGTAAGCCCATAGTGCGGGATTTATTTGCACGTGCCAATCTCTTCCTGATTTGTTAACTGATCTTTTTAATATTTTGAGGATATTTTTGTTTGTTGCCTCAGCTTGTCCATTGCCTTGTGGATAATAAATGGATGATGAATGATGTGTAATGTGAAATGTCATGCAAAGTTCATCAATATCCTAATTTTTGAATTGTTTCCCATTATCCGTGATAATGGCATGTGGAATACCATAGCGGCAAATTATGTGGTTCAAAATGAACATTGAAATTTGTTTGCCGGTTGCTGTTGTTAATGGAACTGCTTCCACCCATTTGGTGAAGTATTCTGTTGCTGTGATGATATACTTGTGTCCGTTTGAAGATGGAGGATATATGATTCCAATCAAGTCAAAACCCCATTGATAAAAAGGCCATGGTGTAATGAATGGGTGTAATTCTTGAGCCGGTGCATGTATCATATTACCATGATATTGACATTTTCTGCATGTCTTCACAAATTGACAAGCATCCTTTTCTAATGTTGTCCAAAAGTACCCTAGACGAAGGATTTTCTTAGCTAGATTAAAACCACTTGAGTGTGACCCGCAAATGCCTTCGTGGACCTCGCGTAAAGCTAACTTAGACTCTTCTTCCTCTAGAAATCTAAGTAACGTCCCATCAAGACCCTTACGATACAATGTGTCTGAAAGGATTAGGTAACGGGCGGCTTGGCGTATGAAGTTACGTTTTTGAGCACGAGTTTGGTCTATGGGGAGTACTTGGTCTTTAAGGTAAGTATAGATGGGTCCATACCAAGGAGAGTCATGTCCATGTAAAAGAGCAACAATTTGGGTGTCAGGAAGGTTAAATGCTAGTTTTACCAACTCTTCCACCAAGAACTCATACTTCTCATTTTGATCTGGTTTTTGTAACAATGAAGCCAAGGTAGCCATGGCATCTGCTGCTCTATTCTTTTCTCTTGGAATCTGTTCAAATGTGATCAAAGCAAAGTACTTCTTCCATCCATCAATCAAGGTTTTATATTTCATCAATGTTATGTCCTTGGTATTGTATTCATTATTAACCTGATTGATTATGAGTTGGGAATCTCCATACACTTGTAATTCTGCAATACTCCATTCTAAAGCCATTTTGATGCCAATGACTAATGCCTCATATTCCGCTATGTTATTGGTGCATGGAAATAAGAGTTTATAAGACTTTGGAATGGTGTATCCTTGAGGAGTAACCAATAATATACCTGCTCCAGAACCTCCTTGTGTGTAAGATCCATCAAAATATAACTTCCATGTCTTTGCTTCTATGTTAACAATTTCTGCATCTGGAAATTCAATTTGCATGGTTTGTGTAGACTCCATTGGGTTATCTGCTAAGTGATCTGCTATCACTTGTCCTTTAATTGCTCTTCTATCAACATATTCAATGTCAAATTCACTTAGGATCATGACCCATTTTGCTATTCTACCTGTTAAGGCAGTTTTACTTAGTAAGTATTTGAGAGGATCAATCTTGGCAATTAATTTGATCTTATGCATCAACATATAATGTCTTAGTTTTTGAGATGCAAAAACCACTACTAGACATGCTCTTTCCATGAATGAATAATTGAGTTCATATTTTATTAAGGTTCTACTAAGATAGTAGATTGCCCTTTCTTTTCCTTGCTCATCTTCTTGTGCCAACAATATGCCTAGAGACCTTTCTGTGGCTGATATGTATAACAATAGTTCTTTACCTTTGATAGGTGACATAAGAATAGGTGGGTTTATCAAATAAGTCTTCAAAGTAGCAAAGGCCTTATCACATTCTTCATCCCACATAAATGTAGTGTCCTTGTGTAACAATCTGGTGAAGGAGTGACACTTTTCTGCTAATTGAGAGATAAATCTCCTTATTGATTGAATCTTTCCTTGTAGTGACCTCATTTGGCTAATATTTCTTGGAATCTCCATTTCTAAAATTGCTTGTACTTTTTCAGGATCAACTTCAATACCTTTTGCTGACACTATATAACCCAATAACTTACCGGATTGGACACCAAAGGCACACTTCTTTGGGTTTAGTCTAACTTTGAATTGTTCTAACCGAATGAATATTTTTCTTAGGATTTGTAAATGCTCTTCTCTATTGTGGGATTTTGCTAGAATGTCATCCACATAATCTTCTAAAAAAGTATGCATCATGTCATGGAAAATAGTTGTCATGGCCCTTTGATATGTAGCTCCAGCATTTTTTAAACCGAAGGGCATAACATTCCAACAAAAAGTACCCCAAGGGCAAGTAAATGCTGTCTTTTCTTGGTCTTCGGGAGCAATCTTGATTTGGTTGTAGCCACTAAATCCATCCATTAATGAGTACATTGTGTGACCTGCTGTCAAATCCACTATGGTATCAATGCTTGGCAATGGGAAGTCATCTTTGGGACATGCAAGGTTTAAATCTCTGAAATCCGTACACACACGGATAGATTTATCATGCTTAGTAACTGGCACAATGTTAGAGATCCAATCAGCATATGCTATTGTTCTTATGAATCCCACCTTTAATAATTTTTCCAATTCTGCCTTGACTAGAAGAGCCACATGTGGGTGCATTTTCCTTAGTTTTTGCTTCACAGGTTTAACTCCGGGTCTAACATTCAGATGATGCATTATGAAATCAGGATCCAATCCAGGCATATCGGCATATGACCATGCAAAATTTACTTGTTGTTCTTGGAAGAATTTGATAAAGTCCTCTCTTTCAATAGATGTAAGTGATGCAGCCAAGTGTACAACCTTTGGCTCTAGTTCCGTGCCAATGTTAACTTTTTCTGTTGGTTCTATAAGAATAGATGACCGTTCTTCTTCATGTTCAGGCAAAGTATCCAATCTCTCTTCTAATGGTGCCATAGTTGGGTTTTCACCAAAAGAAACGTCTTTTATTTTCATTATTTTTGGTTCTAATGGTGCCACAGTTGGGTTTTCACCAATAGAACTTTTCATTTTTTTATTTTTTTTTAATTTTTTCTTTTTTTTGACTAAGAGATTGGACCCTTGCTATTGTCATCATGTCCGTATTGAGTTCGTTGGTGAAAGAGGGTTCAACCGCATTGAGGTATTGGTTTGTGGCTTGGTCATTTGGGAAGTAAAGTAAGTCATGTGGTTCAGTTTGATCCCAATCAATGAGGTCTGGATGTATCAAAATTAAGGAATTATTGGGTAAGGTATCATCAATAGGATTTATGGACATGACTTCATTTGAGGGTTCATACATTGTATCGTTTAGATCTATGATGTGCGCTTCCTCAAGATGATCCATGGAAGCAGGGTCAAAGTCCCCTTCACTTGAATCCTCGTCGACCTCTACGGGAAACAATGTGGGAAAAGCCACAAGCGGGTTAAAACTAACGTTTGAATTTCCCTCCTCTGAAGGTGTCCAAAATGTTTCTATCCATGCTCCACTACTAGATGCTTGTTCTATATTAGGCCTTTGAATAGAAGATTCTTCATTAATTGGAGCATCTTGTTTTGGGATTTTTGCATAAGTATGTATAGCAATGACTTCTTTATCTTGACATGACTCATCTGATAAAGTATCCCATTCATAATCCCTAGAATCATCACTATCTCCTTCGGATTCTAATGCATTTATTTGAGGATGAAAATCATGCATTGGACTTGAACTTTCTCCCTTATATTGAAAACCTACTCCGGATTTTTCATGACTTGCCCTCCAAACAGGTTCAATAGGTTCTAATAATCCTCTATTTCTTTGGCCTAGGGGTCCTCTTCCTTTGTATCCCATCTTTTGCATAATATCAAATCCTTTCCCATATTGTTCTGTTTGTATATTAACATGCTGAATTATTTCCATGGGAGTGTCTAGGGTACCATCCTCATCATGATAAAGCCATTGGAGGACATCATCCTCTTCCTTATCCCATGTTGCTTTGCTATCTTCCCTCACAAAATAAGAATTATACTTATGTGGAAGATGTTCTTTTGAGGGTTTTCCATGTGATTTAGGAGACATGGGCATGTCAAATAGAGAAAATGAATATTCTCCTACCCCTTTTGAACTAATCTTGCATTGTTTGTCAAATTTGTTCATCATCTCACTCATGTATTGGTAATGATCTGCTTTAGCTTGTTCTTTTTCCTCTTTAGTAGGTTTGTAGATCACTGTTTCCAATTTAGGTGCCACATATGGACTTTCCATCACATTTGGACCCTCGTAGCTCACTTTTTCCTTGCCCTTAGTTGATGTAGTTGAGCTAGCTTGAAGAGGATTTTGTGCATCTTCATTGGTGATTCTTGGAACAACTCCTTCACAATTATGTGGAATGTATAATTCATGCAAGGGTTTGAGTGCATTACAATATTGAAATGGATTTGAGTCTCCTCCAATTGTGATTTCTTCACCCATGTATGGGAACTTGATGCATTGGTGGTATGTGGAGGGGACAGCTTGCATCTCATGAATCCAGGGTCTTCCCAATAAGATGTTATAGGTTAATTTCATGTCTAACACTTGACATTTGGTTTCCTTCTTAACTGGTCCCACTTGGATGGGCAACACAATCATGCCTTTAGAAGCTCTTTCAGCCTCATCATAAGCTTTTATGGTGATTTTCTTTGTAGGGTCAATGCAAGACTCGGATAGACCTAAGGATTTTACAAGACTCAATGTGCATATGTTAAGGCCAGCCCCTCCATCAATAAGGGCTCTTTTGACTCTATGCCTTTCGATCAAAACCTCTATATGTAATGGCAAATTTTGAGGATGAGTTATAGACATGTCATCTTGATCTGAAAATGAAAGACAATGAGGAGCCACAAGATGTCCTACCATATTTTGAAACTTTTCTTCCCCTAAGGTAGTAGAAACATGTGTCTCTTCCAAAGCTTTTTCCAAAATCTCTTTATGATTTGGTGACAACTTCAATAACTCTAAGATTGAGATTTGTGCTGGAGTACGTTGTAATTGGTCTACCAAACTATAAGATCTTGCTGCTGTAGGAGATTGTTTGACCACAATGTTGGATGGTGGGATATTGGTGTTTTGAGGGACTATCCCTTGTAAAGTCATTCTAGAATTCTGCCCTCTTGTAATGACATTTGTTGCTTCCTTTTGAGGCTGTTCATTAATGATGATAGCATTAACAATATGATCATATGATGGCACAAAGTTGAGATTATTGGCACTTTGTTTCTTGCCATTTGATGACTCACCTTTATCATGTTTGTAAAAAGGTTGTTTGAAGGCCGTATGATCTTCATTATTTTGGGGTCCATCAATAGTGATTATGTTATTATCTATCAAGTCTTGCACCACATTCTTTAATTGTAAACATTCATTTGTAGGGTGCCCCCGAATCCTATGATATTCACAATGATGCTTAGCATCCCACCAACCCGGCTTGTGGTCTGGTTCATAAGGTTTAATAGCGGGTAATGCAATAACATTGTTAGCTATGAGAGCCTTTAATGCAGTTTCAAGTGATTCTCCCAAGGGTGTAAAATGTCTTGCAGGAGTGGGTTTCAAATACTTATCATACTTGTTGTTTTGATCCTTGTTTCCTTGATTATTCTTATTGGCATTGTTGTTGTTGTTGGAAGGTGCATTATATGTTTGATTAGCATTATTCACTTGATTTGGTGTCTTTGTAAGGGAAAATGGAATCACCTTCAAGTTGCTAGATTCCACTACACCATCATTAACAATACCTTTGTTGTTATTCTTTGCAGCATAACGGCTATTGTTGTTGTACCAACTTTTATTTGGATTGTTGTTATTGTTGGTATTGTTGTTGTTGGAGTTAGAGTTATTCTTATTTTCCTTGTGCAATTTCAACTCTCCACTCTTAATCAACACTTCTTCCGTTGTAATTCCGTTATCAATTAGATCCTGAAAGGTTTTGGGACATTGCATCCTTAGTCTATAATTCAGCTCGCTTCTTAAACCGTTAATAAAGATATCCATTTTTTCTTTCTCCGGTACACTTCTTGGATATCTAGCAAATGCAGTCCTCCATCTTTGCAAGAATGTGAGAAAGGCTTCTCCATCTTGTTGCTTCGTGTTACATAACGTTATCATGGTGACCTCATGTTTGATGTTATAAGAGTAATGAGTCACGAATTTAGATGCTAACTCTTCAAAGGATTTTATGCCGGATGGTAGTTTTGAAAACCAATCCATGGCTGTTCCTCCCAAGCTTCTTGGGAATAGTCTCATTAAATAGGTTGATTCATGCATGAATTCAAGACTCAATGCACAAAACCCCCGAAGATGATCATGTGGGTCAGATGTTCCTTCATATCTCTCATATTTAGGAAATGTTACATTAATGGGAAAAGGCACCATGACCAAACTCTTATCGAATGGAAAAGGACATAATGTTTCAATAGAGAAAGGCTTAGGAGCCCCATTTTGTTTCAAATTGTCAATTTCCATTTGTAATGCCTTGAATTGTTTCTTCATTGCTTCCATAGGGTCTTCTATTTCCTTGGGCTTTAATTGTTCTATGTCAAAATCTTTAGGTAGCTTTACCCCCATTTGTATTAAGTCCATGAAGTGTTTTTCTTTATCCATAAGCATGGTCTTTTTCATTAGTTCTATGAAATAAGGACATTGTCTTGCCTCTAATGGTCTTTCAATCGTGGCTTCTTCTGCAGTTGGGGGTAAGTTTGTATTATGAGGAGGAAATAAGTTGTTGCCTTGTGAATTTGCCTCTTGAGAATTAGGATCTCTTCCTCCATTATTAGAATTTCCTTGATTGTTGTTAAGATCCATACCTCCATTCATGTTGTTCCCTTGGTTGTTATTAGGATCTATGCCCCCATTCATGTTGTTCCCTTGGTTAGTGGGATCGATATTTCCTAGGGTACCACTAAACATGTTGTTAATGTCCTTTGCCTTAGTGGGATTTTCAGTCACTCGTGAAGTAATGAAAGTGTTCTTTGGGAATGGGAGCTCTTCTCCGTTGTAGGTCCCGTCTGTTTGTAATGCTTTCCTTATAGAGAGTGACCTTGTAATAACAGGCATGAACAAACTTTAAGGGTATGTTGACTTTCTTCTCTTGATAAGCTATTTTTGGAATAAGGTAAAAGTTTTTGATCAATTTTAAATGGTTTAAAATTTTA